>VOPJ01008680.1:78865-223149 GCA_014673585.1 Semibalanus balanoides | reverse complement strand
AACGGTGAGCAGACGTCTGTTCTGTCTCCGTGACAGTCATGACAGGTCTTCATGGCTGGGTCATTACACCGTCTCTTGGCTTCCCTGTCAACCTTCTTCGACCTGACCTGCCGTGACACCCAGCGTAGGTTTTCACGAAGACGTCCGCTTTGTCCCTGTCCGAGACGAGCAGGCGACCATCTGCTTCCATCGCTTGGCCATCGCGGTGTTCGTCGTCGGTTTGACGGTCCCACTTCTTGAGCAGCTTGGACACTACCAACGCTGTTGGGGCGGCTGAGCTTGGTGGAAACAAACTCACGGAAGTGCTCTCTAGAGAGAGGCGATCTTCGAGCTGAGCGGCCCTCCGCTTCGCCTCAATCCAGTGCGCCTTAGACTGGGGGTCGTCCTCCCGAACTAGGCGCCTGGCATTCTGTCGTTCCACTACTGCCTCCTCAAGCTCCGGGTCCGCAGCCCAGGGGCGGGGGTCTGCCCTGGCACCACGAGGGATGTTCTTCACTGCAGCTCTCTGAAGCGCAGTCGTGAGGCGCGAGGACATCTCCTGGACCGACTGCGGCTCCTCTCAAGTGGAAGGCCCGCCCAGTTAGCCTTGTTGAATGAACCACCTGGATCTGCGGTATCCCGATCGCGGGGGTTGTGGCCGCACGGTTAGCCTCCACCCACCATCGGGGAGGTGATCGCTCGCCACGCTCAGGGCCCGTTTCCCACCTGGCCCGCCGGGCCAGCGAGAGGCTGCAGGCGGCGACGTCAGGGGCAGTACGGCTGCCACATTAATCCAGCATGACACATTAATCCTCGCCCTACGGCGGGGTCCTAACACGACCCCCCTGATGTTTTTCTTGCATCACTTTTTATTCATGCAGCCGATCTTGCTGAAATTGTCAGTAACTGAGTTTTCAACAATTATACGTATGCTGGTAAAATTGCATCGAAATTGGTCAAGTAGTCTAGGAAATGATGACGTTTTAGTGACGTCATGCTGGTGCAAAAACGATAAATGTTGGACAAATCGTAGAAAATAGAGTTTTGCAGCAATTTGCCAACGAAAAACGGCACAGATAGAAAATGAAATTTTATTTAAAACTTCAATCTCAGGTTTTCGAGAAAAAAATGGCCCTCAAAAATTCAAACAACTGTTTTTTATCACAAAATCAACATTTTCAAAGATGTTAAAAAAGGAATAGGTATATGTAGGTTAACTGAGTATGGACAATACTCAAACCAAATTTCATTTGGTACATGACATGACATTGGGTACATGACATGTACACTATCCACATAAACGACTGAAGAAGAGAATCTTGTCTAAGAAGAAGCTAAGAAGCTCAGAATTGTCCAGATCCGTGAGGCCAAGTGGCCTTCTTAATTCCGTACTATATAAGTATAAGTAAGTAAATTTAAAAGCAATATGTCTCATTTTGACTGAGTGATGACTCCCTAAGAGAACTTATGTCGTCATTTTGTACATTTTTTTTTTCTTGCTTGACCAGATACGAAAAAATATATTTTCGTACTTCTGAGACAAAACTGGTCTAGAAATGTATTTGCATTTGCATTTATCATTACGGTCTACTTTTTAGGTTTTCTGGTCGCTATTCTGGACGTATTTACCTTAACCCGCGCCCCACTGGGCCTCTGCATTTCCTTCGCCCGACTGGGGGGTGTTTGAACACCCCCCCCCCATCTAACTCAGCTCCAGGCACGTAGACGGCAAAGCAAAAAACACCTTTCGAACCGCTATCAAAAATCATTCCGAAACCTATTTCAGACTTGTTTCGCTCACAGTCAAAACTCAGGTCACCAGAGGTCAATCGAAGGTCAAAATTTTTCAAGTTTTAGGACATCGCTCCAGAAACCCTTCAAATAGTCTTTGGAAACTATGCTATCTAGAAACAAACGTTCAAGATAACGCTAGCCAATGGAATTTGCAATCGCAATCAGGTCGTCAAAAATTGACGCTCAGGTCAATAGTTTTAGGCTCTAGAGGTATTAAAGTCAAAAAAGCTGATTTTGGCCAAAAATATTTTCGTGAATAACTTCTTAACTAACAAAGATAACGCCATACTGTTTACGCCATCGTGTTTGTCTCGTCAAGGCGCTTCTAAATATGTGCCACTTTTTCATGTTAGGTCAACTTAAAAAATGACCTCAGGTCAAGGTCAAGTGGTGACCCAAGTAGGTCATGTTGCATATAGTAGATGTGTCTTGACGAGACAAACACATTGGGTGTAAGTTGCAGTTCTCTATCTTCATTATGGCCAGAGTTATTGACGAAAAGGTGTTGGTGACCTCGGATGACCTCAGATGACCCCGTGAGGTCCCCTGAGCAAAACCTGCACTTGGATCATACATAATATCATATGATAACATCATCCAGAAGGAATGACCTGATATCGTCGACAAAGAAAGCATTCGAATATTTCTCCATTGACTTATATAGGGAATCGCAAAATTGACCGACCTTAAGGTCACCGATACAAACAATCCGAGATAAACATTTTGTAGATACCCATGACTAATTTAATCCTTTAAAGTTTGATAACGACACCTTAGAAAACTGTAGTCATGGCACGACCGCAAACGTTTTTGTAGGTAGGGTCACTTGACCTGACCTGGTGACCGACCTGACCTGACACGAAACTTGAAATTTTTTGCAAATGTCCGGAAAGGATCAGTGAATAGTTATGCAAATTTGGCCGGTGCTAACGCGCCGCCGTTTTTTGTTAATCTGATAAAACATGAGTGGGGTGTTCAACACCCGCCCCAGTGGGCGCGGTTAAGTATTTACTTAAGTAAAGATCATTAATGTACCCTTTCGAGTATTGAAAGACCCTTTATCAGGTGGTGGCCTCCTCTCTCTTCGCAGCTGAGTCGGCTGCTGATTCTGATTTGCTGGCCAGTCAGTGCTGGCCACAGTTGAATGCTAGTAGGAGAACCTGTAGTTAAATTTATCAGGATGGTTCTCCATTCTTTCCCCAGTCTGTACTTGAATGATTCACACTCGTGCTTCGATGGTAATCCTTGGAAAGCCTGTTCACGCCTGGGTCAACCCGTGCGGCACAAAAGAGAGGAGAAGGAAAAGAACGACTTCCTGGCCCTGGTTGGGTGCTGAACTTGAATTTTTTGCTGTGTCCTCGTGTGGTTCTGCTGAGGGAAGTCTTGAACAGGCTATGCCAAACTACCGCACTCTCTTTTGTAGTTCACTTTTGTCAAAGCCGTCAGTATTTTAAATGTTTCAATGACACGGTTCCTTTGCCGTCGAAATTCAAAGTGTTGGTAAATGAGGTTTCTAAGTCGCTCTGGGTAGGAGAGGTGGGAGAGTCCACTCACCAGCCTTGTTGCTCACCGTTGAACCTGTTCAAGTGTATCCCTGTCTCTTTTCAGTTTTGGACCACATATAACAGTGGCATATTCAAGATGAGGTCTGACGATGCTCTGTACAGTGGCGGAAATTATTACTGTCGATGGTTGCGAATGTGTATCTGATGGCACCAATAATTTGGTTAGCCTTATTCACCTGGTTGGTTACATGCTTCGAGAAGGTTAACTTTTTGTCGATTGTGGACTCCCAGGTTCTTTCTCTTCGCTTACTACCTCAAGAATTGCTTCATCTTCATCTGTGGTTTCAATGACGTACTCCCTTCCAGATTGGTAGAGACCTTGCATGACCTGCACTTGAAGAGGATGGAAGAGCATCTATGGGTTCTCGCCCATTCCTGTAGAGTGTTGATATCCACTTGCAAGGTCACTGTTGCGGGGTATCATTTTCATTGATAATTTGCAAAGACCTTGTGGTCATCAGCAAAACATTGGATGAAAGTAATGCAGAAGTTTTGGGATGTCACAGCAAACATGGAAATAAAAGTGTGCCAGGAGCCGACCCCCTGTGGGTCGGTCCTGTCACATCGACCCAGTCCGATAAGGCTCCATTGACTTTTACATCTGCCGTCTGCCCTGTAGGAAGCTCCTTATCCATTGCAAATGTTGTTATTGATTCGCAAGAGTCTGAATTTGGCGAGGGACGTTAATGTGGCACTGTGTCGAATGCCCCTGGCGTAGTCAAGGAACACGACATCGACAGGCAGATTGTGAACTGAGCGCCTCCGTCCAGAACATCAAAGTGCTTCCAGAAGGTTCGTGACTGTGGAATTTTCACTGACAATCCATGCTGTTGATCACAATAGATTGTTTGCTTTCAGGTGAAGGAATGTCTTCGCAGATTCCCCTCCAGTAGCTTACATAAATTGATGTAGCGAAACCGTCGAATAGTTGGCAAGGGTCGTTCTGTCACCTTCTTGAATTCGGTGTCACAGTAGCTATCTCCTTGCAGAGGACCTGCTCCTGTGGTGATGCTGCTAGAGAACAGCAAGGTAAATAGAACCGCGAGTTGGTCTGCGAGTTTCTTTCAGTACACGCGGGTGCAGCTGGTGGGACCTGTGACTTGTCGACTTCAAGTGCTTTCAACTTGCATGGACTCGTTCGGTAGTTATCCGTGACGTTCAGCTCCGGACTCAGAGTCTTTAGGCTCGCATTGGAGAGAGGACATGTCTTCTTCCTGTGAACTCTTTGGCGTACTGGTGGTTCACACATCAAGCTTTTCCTTATCATTGCTCCGGCAAATTCTCCGGTAATCACTGCGTAAGATCAACAATACCGATTCTTGGATTTTATGGCGACGGTTTGACGTAATTTCCAGAAAATACTTTGTGGTACCTTTAACTCCTTGGCTTAAGTATCGACTCAAATTTCCCGTTTGCTTTCCTGGTTGCGTAGGAAGTCTCGTTCCTTGCCTTAACATAAGCTTTGGTATCAGAGCTATCTCGTATTAAGGAACCGAATCCAAGCGTGATGTTTCTTTCTCACTTTTCGTATGGCGTATGTATTCATCCACAACGACTTTCTTTTCTTTGTGCTATTAATAGGATCAATATTGGGCACATATCGATCTATGGCGCTAGTGATCACCTGTTCAATCGCGTCCACCATCTCCTGCACTGACTTTCCCCCGAAAGCATCTCCTGCCAGTCGAGGCTCACTGCTTTTCTCATTTCCTCGAATCAGCGCTATGGTAGTTTCTGAGACACCCTTTCCGATTGTTTAGCTTGTGGCGCAAATGCCATAACGAAGAAATACGCCAGCATGTCACTTGCCCTACTGGGTCCCGTAATCTTGAGTTGTTCCGCATCTCCCTCTCATTGTGAAGAGCAGGTCATCGAGTGTAGACCTTTGGCCGTCTCTGAATCTGGTTGGCTCCAAAATGTGCCTGGCAGCAGATAGGTGTCACGAATGCATTCCACGAACCGTTGTGATGGGCTTTCTGGACTGACACCTTCCGGAAGTTCTGGATCAGGTGTCCAAGATATTCCTGGATGGTTGAAATCTCCGACAATGACTTTGTGAGAATGGTTTTGGATGCAGCCCAGTTAAGCAACGTTGTGGAGGTTGGGGTCCAGAGGAATGGCTTTCATTGGTGTCCACTTCTATAAACCACCCCAACAAGCATGCTTGCATCGTCTTGTCCCCCGAGTGTAATCCACTAATCCAGGTGCTGTCCTCATAGCTGGCATCCTCTCTGGGGTAGACTTGTTTAGCCAGCAAGTCATTCTTCACGTAGATACCTGTCCCCCTGGTAGCATCAGATGAGAAGTTACTGATGAAAAGGTCATCCAGGCAAGTCCATGACGTTATTGATCAGGCAATGAAATCGATTTTAGTTATCATCTCTGTTAAGCGCAAGGAAATGTGTAGCTTTCAAGTGCATTAAGTGCTACAAAGTTCATTATACTTCTCATGAGAATTGTCCATATTAGTAGAATATCTTCAGGAGTTGGCGATGGCGTGTCATATCCTAGGCTCTATGGCGTTGTTGTGATTATCTTTTATTGTGATGCAGTGACCTCGACTACTTCGTTTCGCTTGATCGCTTGACGTGATTGAGTCGAGGTTGCTAATGCTAATCGCCCATAGCAGTTATCCTGGTGACGATTTATGTGACCTAAGAGGTTATTAACTAACCCAGACATAAAAATGTATATATGGTCAGATAGCCATTTCAACGACCAACGACTTGACGCCAACTAAATCATTTTATTTTCATAACTTGAATAATGACGACGGACAGAACAAAAACACTATTTTTGTATGTGGTCTATTTTGGGTCATTCACTTGACCTGGAAGGTGATCCGGTGACCTGAAACCAAAAAGTGATATACCATCAGATTCCTCGCAGTGACTAGGGAGTCAGGGACCATCAGATTCCTCGCAGTGACTAGGAACCATCAGATTCCTCGCAGTGGCTAGGGACCATCAGATTCCTCGCAGTGGCTAGGGACCATCAGATTCCTCGCAGTGGCTAGGGACCATCAAATTCCTCGCAGTGGCTAGGGATCATCAGATTCCTCGCAGTGACTAGGGACCATCAGATTCCTCGCAGTGGCTAGGGACCATCAGATTCCTCGAGTGGCTAGGACCATCAGATTCCTCGCAGTGGCTAGGGACCATCAGATTCTCGGCAGTGGCTAGGGGACCATCTGATCCTCGCAGTGGCCTAGGGACATCAGACCTCGCAGTGGCTAGGACCATCAGATCTCGCAGTGGCTAGGCGACCATCAATTCTCGCAGTGGCTAGGGACCATTAGATTCCTCGCATGGCTAGGGACCATCAGATTCCTAGCAAGTGCTAGGGACCATCAGATTCCTCGCAGTGGCTAGGGACCATCAGATTCCTCGCATGACTGGTAACAGGCTGGTTTTTTCTTCTTCTCGGTTGCTCTATGTTGCTTGGTTTGGAAGGTAACAGGGGGTCGTCTTATGACCCCCCCCCCCCCTCCCGTAGGGTGAAGGTGAGAAAAGCTCCCGTAGGGCGAGGGTGGTTAAGGTCTGGCTCTCGATAAAGAGCCGCTTGTAGGTCGTTGAAAACGAATGTCAATGTGCTACCCGTTTACCATTGACGTGTCGCATTGTGTGTTTTACTTGTCTTCACTCTTCTAGCTTTCTTGCATTTTACTTCTGACAACGCTTTATATTCAGCCGGAAACTTGACGTTAAAACATTTAGCTCTTGTAACGTAATTATGGAGTCATCATCTACCCTTTTTCGGCAGTGGCTTTTTGTTTTGCACACGCTCGTAGTTCGTTTATTGTCCCAAGTTTGTTACTGACATATGTTGAGCGTTTGTTTTTAAAGATGCCACGATGTACATTTTTCCTCTTTTCATGTTGGACAATCTAGTTTATTGTCAATACTCATTTGCATCGACCTCAGGTAGACATGGGTTGTTGATAAAATAGGTGTATTTTTCATTTTGGG
This sequence comes from Semibalanus balanoides, assembly GCA_014673585.1. NCBI lineage: Eukaryota > Metazoa > Arthropoda > Thecostraca > Balanomorpha > Balanidae > Semibalanus > Semibalanus balanoides. The sequence continues at coordinate 215,843 of VOPJ01008680.1, read as the reverse complement.
CTGTTGGACAATGGACATAACATACCACACATCAGCTGAACTGCGATCGTTTTGAGGCAGAGCGTTGAGCATACAACAATCGGCTTATACGTATCTTGAACTGTATATCTGACGCAGATAACGCGACACAAAGCCGTATCTGGGGATCACATGACTTACTCGATATATTATCGCTTCCACTTCTGTAATATTCCTACTGAAGTGCCCGCGACCTTCTGAAGGGCCTGATGACTCAGTTCAAGCAACACGCAGTTTTAGGGGCATATGTGTCGATGAGGATTGAGCAATCAGAACATGACTAGTTACAATGCACCAATTGAATCTATTTTCTACTACCCTTTATTCAGTTTCCCACTCTACGTTCACGCTAACTGCCTGCTTAGTGCTCCGTAAACGATATTGCTTTTAAAACTACCGCATACACCTGGTATGGAAACCATACTGCTTACACCACAACATGCACCTCCCAATGCTGACACAGACTCACACAGCCTCTCGCCGTGATAGGTTTTCCCCGTCCGTCTAGTTGCACTCCTCCACCAGCTGCGGCCAGGAGCAGACGTGGATCGTGCGATCGAACACTAGCTCTCCCGCACACTCCATCTCAGTCACCCGCCAGTTGCCGCCAATGTCCTCGCACTCGTAGAAGATGGGCGAACACTCGCGCGTCGGGTCCGGGTTGAGACCGGGCTCCTTGCAGATGTGGTACGGCTGGTTGGTCGGCGCGACTGTCGGGCTGTCCGTGGGGCCGGCGGTGGGACCGGCGGTGGGACCGGCGGTGGGCGCGGCGGTGGGCGCGGCGGTGGGCGCGGCGGTGGGCGGCGGAAGGGTTGGTGGGTTCGGGATGTCGCCGTTGAGGTTGGTCCAGAGCGCCGTCAGGAATGGATACTCGGTGCCCATGTGGCAGAGTCCGTGCAGATCATCCGTCTCAATACTCCACACCATACCTCCTCCAAGCCCCAGCTCCTGGATCAGCTTCCCCTTGCGCACCACGGATCTCAGATCATCATAGCCGATCCAGACGTCGCCCTTGTAGCCGTAGACGGACTTCTGATCGTCGTCCGTGTGGATGTGCCAGCCACCCTCTTGCATCATCACACAGATCTCGGCGAATCCGCAGAAGCCTGCCGTGCCGGTGTAGCGGCAGGCGTTCATCGGTTGACGCGCTGGGGCGTACAGGCCGTGCTGGCTGGGGTCGTCGAGCGTGAAGCCTTGTCCGTAGATGGGCAAACCGAGCACGATCTTGTTGGCCGGAACGCCGCCTGAGAGGAAGTAGTGGATGGTGTAGTTGGCGGAGTAGTACTGGTAGCCGTCGCCATGCTCCACGTCCAGCGGTGAGATGTAGAGGGGCGCTACGTGTCCGGTGAAGGGGTCCCAGGAGCCGTGGTAGTCGTATGTCATGACGTTCAAGATGTCCAGGTACAGCGCCAGTGTGGACATGTGGTAGGCGCTGTCGATGACGGCACGCGATGGCGAGACTGCCGCCGTCAGCAGGAGGCCTTCCGGGATGAAAGCGTCGCTGAGCTCGCGCACCAGATGGCCGAAGTTGTCGCGATCCGTGGCGTTGTTCCCTCCACGCTGAGACGGGTACTCCCAATCCAAGTCGAGCCCGTCGAAGCCGTAGCGGTGCAGGAACTCAACACAGCTCTGCACGAAGATCTGACGGTGCGCGGGCACGGCGGTCATCTCGGAGTACTTCTCCGAGCCCTCGTTCCATCCCCCGATAGCGATCATCGTCTTAAGCGCCGGGTTTCGTCGCTTCAGCGCCACGAAGCGCTCGTATGCGCCGCGGCCCCAGTTGTCGTACAAGTCGTTATACTCATCGAGGGAGACGATCTTGTGTGTGGCGGCGTGGAGACCGGCGAAGGTGTAGATGAGATGGGTGCAGAGCAGGGGGTTGATGTCCTCCACGTCGACCTTGCCGTCTCCCCAGCGGTAGACGGCCCAGCTACCGTAGTAGCACACTACCTTGTATGGTGCTCTGGCTTCGTCCGACTCCGAGTCGTCTGAGGTAGAGTCAGCAGCGTTGGCAGAGTCAGCAGCGGCGGAGTCCGAGTCAGGAGCTGCTGCGGAGTTCGTGTCGGCTTTAGCGGCTTCTGGGTCAGCAGGAGCGGCAGAGTCGCTGTTGACGCTGGCTGCGGCGCCAGGGTCGGCGGCTGCCTGCCCGGCGGCGGCCAGTAGAGCCACCAGCAGGAGGAGCGGTAGGAGGGTCTTCATGGCGTCGGCGGCGACGGCAAGGAGCAGACTGAGGCGGTCCGGCCGGCCGACCGTCCGACAACAGCTCTTATCAGAGGGCGGAATGCGTGGTGTCAGGGTGGGAGGGGCGGGGTCGAGGTGATGGTGGCCCACGGTCAGGGGCGTGTTCTGTTGGGATGGGTAGGGTAGTGCACTAGGAGGGGCGAGGTCGAGGTGATGGCGGCCCCAACGGTCAAGGGGGTGTTCTGTTGGGATGGGTAGGGTATGGCACTAGCAGGGGCGAGTCGAGGTTATCGGCGGCCCACCAGGTCTGGGGCGTGTTCTGTTGGGATGGGTAGGGTAGTGCACTAGGAGGGGCGGGGTCGAGGTGAATGGCGGCCGCACGGTCGGGGCGTGTTTTGTTGGGATGGGTAGGGTAAGTGCACTAGGAGGGGCGAGGTCGAGGTGATGGCGGCAAACGGTCAAGGGGCGTGTTCTGTTGGATTGGGTAAGGGTAGTGCAACTAAGTAGGGGCGAGTCGAGGTGAATGCGGCCCACGGTCAGGGGCGTGTTCTGTTGGGATGGGTCGGGTAGTGCACTAGAGAGGGGCGGGGTCGAGGTGATGGCGCCGCGCACGGTCACAGTGGCGTGTTCTGTTGGGATGAGTAGGGTAGTGCACTAGGAAAGGGGCGAGGTCCGAGGTATGGCGGCCCAGGTCAGGGCGTGGTACTGTTGGGATGGGTAGCGGTAGTGCACTAGGAGGGCGAGGGTCGAGGTGATCGGCGGCCTCACGTCAGGGGCGTGTTCTGTTGGGAAATGGTTAGGGTAGTGCACCCTAGGAGGGGCGAGGTCGAGGTGATGGGCGGCCCCACGGTCCAGGGCGTGTTTGTTGGGATGGGTAGGGTAAGGTCACTAGGAGGGGCGAGGTGCGAGGTGAAATGGCGGCCGTCACGGTCAGGGCGTGTTTTTTGTTGGGGATGGGCCTAGGGAGTGCACCTAGGAGGGCGAGGTCGAGGTTATGGCGGCCCACGGTCCAGAGGGCGTGCTTCTGTTGGATGGGTAGGGTAGTGCACTATGGAGTGGGCGGGTCGAGGTGATGGCGGCCCAACGTCAGGGGCGCCGTGGGTTCTGTTTGGGATGGGTAGGGTCAGTGGCACTAGGGGGCGAGGTCAGGAGGTCGATGGCGGCCCACGGTCAGGGGCGGTGTTCTGTTGGGATGGGTAGAGTAGTGCACTAAGCAGGGCGAAGGTCGAGGTGAATGGCGGCCCACGGTCAGGGCCGTGTTCTGTTGGGATGGGTAGGGTAGTGCACTAGGAGGGGCGAGGTCGAGGTGATGGCGGCCCACGGTCCAGGGGCGTGTTCTGTTGGGGATGGGTAAGCGGGTAGTTGCACTAGGAAGGGGCGAGGTCGAGGTTATGGAGGCCCCACGGTCAAAGGGGCTCGTTTCTGTTTGGGATGGGTAGGGTAGTGCAACTAGGAGGGGCGATCCTCGAGGTGATGGGGCGCCCACGGTCATGGGCGTGTTCTGTTTGGGAATGGGTAAGGTAGTGCACTAGGAAGGGGCGATGTCGAAGGTGAATGGCGGCCCACGGTCAGGGGCGTGGTTTCTGTTGGGATGGTAGGGTAGTGCAGCTAGGAGGGGCGAGGTCGAGGTGATGGGCGGCCCACGGTCAGGGGCGTTGTTCTGTTGGGATGGGTAGGGTAGTGGACTAGGAGGGGGCGAGGTCGAGGTGATGGCGGCCCCACGGGTTCAGGGGCGTGTTCTGTTGGGATGGGTAGGGTAGTGGGCAGCTAGGAGGGGCCGAGGTCGAGGGTGATGGCGGCCCAACGTCAGGGGGCGTGTTCTGTTGGGATTGGTAAGGGAAGGTGGACTAGAGGGGCGAGGTCGAAGGTGATGCGGCCCACGGTCAGGGCAAGTGTTCTGTTGGGATGGGTAGGGTAGTGCACTAGGGAGGGGGCGATCTCCGAGGTGAATGCGCGGCCCACGGTCCAGGGCGTGTTCTGTTAAGGGATGGGGTAAGGGTAGTTCGACTAGGAGGGCGAGGTCGCAGGTGATGGCGGCCCACGGTCAGGGCCGTGTCGTTGGGATGTGTAGGGTAGGCACTAGAGGGGCCCGAGGGTGAGTGATGGCGGCCACGGTCCAGGGGCCGTGTTCTGTTGGAAATGGGTAAGGGTAGTGCACTAGAGGGCGAAGGTCCGAGGTGATGGCGAGCCCAGCGGTCAGGGCGTGTTTCTGTTTGGATGGGTAGGGTAGTGCACTAGGAAGGGGCGAGGTCGAGGTGATGGCGGCCCACGGTCAGGGGCGTGTTCTGTTGGGATGGGTAGGGTAGTGGACGGAGGGTAGGAACAATGCACGAAGGTGGTGCAAGTCGGAAGATCTTGTCGGAAGGTCTTTACTTCAGATGAAAATATAATGACGAACAGTCTTTTTAGCGCGATGGTGTCATTACCCCGTGTATTTGTGCGTTTATGTACCAAATATGTTGTTGATTGGCCTCAAAAGCCTGTCATTTGTTCGTCTGTCTGTCTCTCTGCCTATCGGTCCGTCGCTCTGCCTCTGTCTCTCTGCCTCTGTCTCTCTGTCTCTGTCTCTCTGCCTCTGTCTCTCTGCCTCTGTCTCTCTGCCTCTGTCTCTCTGCCTCTGGTCTCTCTGCCTCTGTCTCTCTGCCTCTGTCTCTCTGCCCTCTGTCTCTTTCTGGCCTCTGTCTCTTCTGCCTCTGTCTCTCTGCCTCATGTCTCTCTGCCTCTGTCTCTCTGCCTCTGTCTCTCTGCCTCTGTCTCTCTGCCATCTGTCTCTCTGTCTCTGTCTCTCTGCCTCTGTCCCTCTCTGCCTCTGTCTCTCTGCCTCTGTCTCTCTGCCTCTGTCTCTCTGCCCCTGTCTCTCTGCCTCTGTCTCTCTGCCTCTGTCTCTCTGCCTATCGGCCCGCCGTACTCGCGGCGTGTGATGCATCGCTGCCCTTGATCCCTTCCCGGACTACCACACTACTAATGGCAGTTATCGTTGGCGTCCACCGCCCATTCATTCGCTATCGGTGTGCCAACGGGTGGATTGCTCTCATCGCCCAGGTGGCCGTCAACTGTTCATCACTCCCTGTGTTGCCATCATTCGATGGGGGGAGGGTTCTAGGGCGCCGCTACTGTCAAGGCTACAGCTCTGTAAGCCCTTCGGGAAGTAAGGTGATACAGTTTAGGGACATAGAAGCCAGGCGCAAGTGGGTAATCAGTGCAACTTCGATCTCGTCTTGAGAGAAACCCGACATCCCCCCCCCCCGCTCCCCCCAGAGGCCAGATATGTGCATGAATCTGACAAAGGATCTATGATCCCAGAGGATATCTCGACAAAACGCAATGTTGGATTTATGATCCCACTGGATCCCACGACAAAATACAGCAGTGGATATTGGATACCAGTGGATCCCTCGATTAAATTTGGCAACGGATCTAGGATCTTGCAGAATCCCATGAAAAACAATGAAAATGGATCTATGATCCTAACGGATCTTGAATCCGACAGGATTTTAGTTATAAATTATCCCATGATTATAGTATTTCTGGACAAAATCTAACTAAAGGCATTCGCCCATGCTAATTGAATTTGCAACGAATTGAAAAGTACTTAAAATTACAAAATTACCATTAACCCGGCAGTTACTGGGGTATTTTCTGTAACACGAGTCACTGGGGGGTTAGCCCCCCCCCCCCTTGTATCTTCGAAACCAATCAAACGATCGCGCTGAATCAAACGTCAGTCGATAGCCCAGGAAAGTTAATCGACGAAAAATGATTTGTGTTGCCCTAGAGGTCAGTGGTGACGTCACAGGTCAGGTCAAAAATCTTACGCCGGTGATTCTAGTTTAAACACCTAGCTTAATAGACCATCATTTTCCCATCAAAGCATTTGGTTGCAACCATGATCACCCAGAGTGCTCTCAAATGTATGACACACATCCAGAATTAGCTAATTAGGGATTTTTTGCAAAATGCCAAGTTTAAGGTCAGGTCACAAAAGGTGACTATGCCCAAAAATTATACGAAAGTCATGCAACACATGTTTTACATACTATTTTACGTGTAGAAATAGAAATTGATACTAATTTTACCACCTGACTTAATTTACGTAAAGTAAAGGTCAAGTAAAGGTCAATTAATGTCACAAAAGGTCAAAATTTGAAATTGAATAATACAATAAATCAAAACATTTTTATAAACTGGTTTTGCCTCAGAAATACAGTGCTGCTCTTTATTTGTCTGTATCTGGTCAAAAAGGACAAAAAATGAAATTTCAAAATTTGACGTCACTAGTTACCCATACCTTAGATGGAGCTAAGGTATTAGATGGAGCTAAGGTAACATTGCTTCGAAATGTTGACTGTTTGATAAAGGCCTGTGGCCGAAATATTACGAAATAATAACTTAATTTTTGATAACTTTTCGATTTTGTAATATCTTCGAGGAAAAGGTCACGGTATTTCGTTTGTTAATTTATACCTTAGATGTCATCACTCAGTCAAAAACACATATCATTTTGACATTTGGTATAGTGGTTGAATATGCATAGTTATTTTACATATGTTCCTGTTTTTCTAATTCTTATTTGTTTATTTTGGGGGCATTTTTAAAAAAAAAATTGAGGGTCAAAAATTTTTTCTTCAAACATCCGAGACTGCCCTATTGTAGCCCTTGACATTTGCTATCTTCTTAGGTTTTCGGATTTAATTTTGTCTACTACATGGCATTTGTACGGTCTCCTGAAGTTAAGCTGATTTTGGTATCAAAATCGTGTGTAGTGACGTCACTAACTTAGCTTTACCTCAAAAAAAAATCTGACGTTTTTTAATGTGCAAGGGGTGTGAAAAAGATGTCCAGTCAGGTACTAGACGTTTGGCGTTGATAGCTGCATTATTTTGTGCGATATTCCAGATATTCCTCAGGGGGGGCTAAAAAAGCCCCCCCCCCCACAGTGACTCGCGGGTTAAAATATGGTTTCCGAAAATACATAGCTGTACAATGGCGGGTCTGGGCCCAGTAGATCCCAGTAGATCCCAGTGCAAAATGGTGTCTGCTATCTCGGATCCCGGCGGATCCGTCGACTTATGTTGGATACGGATCTATGATCCCAGTGGATCCATCAACAAATAGTGAAGGTGGATCTATGATCCCAGTGGATCCTGGATCCAGATACCAGAGATCAGATCCCGTGATCCGTTTTCGGGATCCGAGCACTTGTCTGCTCCTCCTCCCCCTATGCAATATTTATTTGCAGATGTGAGCTCTTCTCGTCTTGGAGAATCTTTTGCTATTTCGCATTTTCTTATTAAGCCAAAGCAAAGATTTAACCCTCACTCTGGTGGGGATCATTTTGACCCCCATCCCTGAGGTTTTTCCGGAAAAACGGAAAAACGGCGGCGCACAGCGCCTCCACTTTTTACAGCTATTCGGGCATCAATTACCCACACTCGTTCAAAGTTTTGACCTCTGGTCATCTCAGGTCAGGTATCCAGGTCACGTCAAGTGATCTTACCTTCCAAAATGTGTGTGATCGTGCCAAAGCTGTGTCCGATAAGTTTGGAATTTGCAGGATTTTATAATGTTATAAGTACCTATAATTATTGTATCTCTAATTTTGTGCATCGGTGACCTTAGGTCAGGTCAATTTCTTGATCTCCCCATTATAAGTGAACGTGAACATATACAAATGCCCCCTTTTCAAAGAATATTCATTTGATCAGGCCAATTCTTTCAGAATCATTTTATTTTAACTCATTCTAGATGATCCGGGTGCAATTGCTGCGTAGTGACTCTGCAAGGTCATCTGAATTCTGATGTCATCAGCAATGTTTTGCTAACAACTCATGATAGAATGAAGATAGAAAGGAGCGGATGACACCACTGTGGGTCTCGTGGGGCCGCGTCGCCAAATATGCAACATGACCTACCTGGGTCAGCAAATGATCTTGACCTGAGGTCAAATTTCAAAGTTGACCTAACTAGGTCGCCATTCCTATATTTCACAGCGCCTCGACGATACAAAGACGACGGTGGTTAAAATATTTGCCCTATCTGTATTACTGTCGGGGGGGCCGAATCGATCCCCCCCCCTTGAGGTTTTACCTAAAATGGCAACTTTGACCTTTGATGACCTCTGGAGCCTGAACCCGAGTTAAAATTTGATGACACCGATGGCGATTGCATTTTTCAACGATTTGTTTCCGTTTCTTCCTACCTATCATAGTTCCCGAGATATTTGGGGTTGTTAGAAGCCAAGTCCTAAAACTGAAACATTGGACCTTTGATGACCTCTGGTGGGCTCAATAATCAATATTGAAAAATTATCAATTAATATTGATAATTATTGAGTCAGATTAATATCGATAATATTGAGTCAAAAATTATCAATTAAATTTCGAATGTCCATGTCGAAAGCTTTCAAACGTTGCGTCTTTCTAGCCTCTTTCGAGTTAGACGGGGCAGTCATTTAGACCCCCCCCCCCCCGCCACCATGGCGAAGTTGCCTCAGAGGCCCACCGCGGGTTAAAAAATGAGGAGCCATACCCCTTCCCCGCCGCCACTATATTCCTACACCTATGATGCAGTTAAGATCCATTTAAGTCAATCATGAACTGAGACCGTGTCATGAGAAGCCCTCGTCTGACAAACTGTTTGCGCCGATAAGACCATCCTCCCCGCCTGATACCTCCCCCCCCCCCCACTATCCGCCCCGCTGGGCCTGTGTGTCAGCAGATTAGATTCTGCGTGTCACTGCGCCACTCCTCAGTTGGATCTTCTGATATGGCCCGCACCATGTTCACGGACGGCAGGACATTGCACCGCGCCTGACCCCCGTCCAATGTGCAGTAAGGGAGTTTCTGTGAAATGTTTGTGCAGGTGCAGCGGGACGAACCTGTCGCGATGGAGCGGCATCGGCTGCTGGCCGGGAACTAGGGTCACAGGGTGTGGCCGGCCTTGATTGCTGGCGGCTACGGTGACTGGTGTCGGGAGCCGACTGCTGCTTCGTTCCACATTGGTGACACGATGACATTTGTCGTGACATAGGATGACACGACGATAGGACAGGATCAGTCCAACAGTTGTATTTTCCAGTTAGTTCTTGATACATTATGTAAATGGTTGATGACAGACGTACGTAGCAGAGTCATGGCAGTTTGAGCGGCGATCCCGACCGCTCACGCTCGGAATCGTCATTTGAGGCCATGTATACCTCAAGGTCGTTTGAGAACAGACAAAAAATTGCGTATTTCTCGCCACTTGGTTCATGTCATAGGCATTAATTTGTCATTTGAAGGCAGACATGTGCCTGGATCCGGGATCCAGCGAAAATCTGGATCTGTGTCTTGTGTCCCGGGATCCACATGGAACACCAGATCCAGGTTCACAATAAAGCCGAGGGATCCACAAAGATCCCAGATCCTGATATATTTTATGCCGAGGGATCCAATGGGATCCCAGATCCAACTTCGGGATCCAGGCACGCTGTTAGGAATTGTATCATATGTGGAAATTAATTCCAATATCTACGTTTCCTTTAGCAACTTACAAGGTAATTGACAAGTAATAGTTATATAAATGGTGCATTTTACATACGCAAAATAGAGACCACAAATATTGACTGTCAGTCCCTGCATCTTGTTTTTCATGATCTGATGGTCATTAAAGTTATAAATCCACCAGGAGATCCCAGATCCTGAAGCATTTTACGCCGAGGGATCCAGGAGGATCCCAGATCTGCATGCATTTTACGCAAAGGGATCCACTGGGATCCAATATCTTTATGCAGTTTATACCGAGGGATCCACTGAGATCCCAGATTCAACTTCGGGATCCAGGCTCAAGTCTGATTTCTGAAGGGCTCATCTGTAGCACTAGCCTGGTGTGTCTTTCTGCTGAATGGGTATTTGGGCCGGTGCCACGTATTATCATTCGTTATTCAACTGCAACTATAACCTGACCCCATTTCTTCTGTTCTCGTCAGATTCGCTCGTCTGTTCGATCAGACGCGGGGCGAGTCGGATCGGCTCCGCGATCTCCGCACACGCATGGTCGTCGACGGCTGTCATATGTCGGTGCTGCGGCGAATCATGAGTGTGTTTCCGCTGGACGAGGTGGCGCCAGTGGAGGACGTTCTACTGCAGGCGCTGCGTGAGACGGTGGCGCCGCTGCGGACCCGGCAGGAGGCTGCCGACCTGCGGCCCCTGGCGGCGGTACTGGCGCAGCTGAGGCGATACATTGACGAGGATGGAGACGGTTTAACAGCGGAGCAGGTGGTCTCGGAGATCAGACAGCTGTGCGATGACATACGGGTGAGTAGCTAAGCTAGTCGTTCCTCAGTTCTTTGAGAGAGTAATAAACTATTGCTGCTATCATATTTTGTATTTACTTATTTTATAATAATTTTATCAGTTTAAGTGTAAGTATAATTTTGGGAGCTCCGGTTGTAACCGTTGGAATTCAACTGTTTTGGAGTCTAATCCGCGCCGCTGGGCTCTCATTCCTCTTCGCCCGACTGGGGGGGGTGTTTGAACACCCCCCCCCGCCCATCTATACTCGGTCATCCCATGGCACGTTAGACCAAACAAAAGAAACTGTCCGAACCTGTTTATCAAAAATCATTAGCGAAACTATTTCAGACTTTTTTTTCGCTCACTGTCAAAACTCAGTCGTCCATCTAGAGTCATCGAAGGTCAAATTTCAAGGTTTTAGGACTTCGTCTCCAGAACGCGTCACATATTCGGGACTATGCCTATCTATGATAACAAACGTTCAAAAAGACATCGCTAGCCAATGAATTTGCAATCGCTCTAGTGCCTCAAAATTGACCTCAGTCCATAAAGTTTAGGCTCTAGAGGTCATTAAAGTCAAAAAAGCTGATTTGGCAAAAATTTTCGTGAATTACTTCTTACCTACCAAAAGATAACCCATATCTTGTTTACCGCCAGTCGTGTTGTCTCGTCAAGGCGCTTTAAATATGTTCAAATTTGATCATGTTTAGCTCAACTGAAAAATTGACCTAAGGTAAGGGCAAGTGGTGACTCCAAAGAGGTCACATGTGTGCTATATCAGAGAAGATGTGTCTTGCGAGACATACACACTGGTGAAGTTTCAGTGTTTCTTATCTTCATTATTGGCCAGAGTTATTGACCGTATAAAGGTGTTGGTGACCTCGGATGACGTAGATGACCCCGTCTTGTTCCTGAGCAAACTCCTGCACTGGATATCATACATAATATCATATGATTAACATCTCCAGAATTGGAAATGGACTGATATCGTCCGACTAAGAAAGCATTTGGATTATTCTCCATTGACTTATAATGGGAGATCGCAAAATTGACCCGACTATTAGTCACCGATACAAAAAATCAAAATAATATCATTTGGCGTTGATACTAATGACTTAATGGTAACCTGAAAGTTTTTAAATATCGACCCTTAAAAAACTGGTACTTATGGCACGACCGCATAACTGTTTTGTAGTAGGGTACTTAACCTGACCTGGTGACCTGCGTGACCTGCACAACGGACTTTGAATTTTTCGCATTGGTCCGGCAAGAATCAGTGAATTAGTATGTCCAAATATTGGCGGCGCCTACGCGCCGCCCTTTTTTTCGGTTTCTTGAAAAAACAATGAAGGGGGGTGGTTAATACACCCTCCACTCCCCAGTGCGCGGGTTAGTGGGAGTTAATGCAGATTTGGGATTCGCAATAAGTCAAGCCAGTTTTGTGCTTATCAGTAAAGATATTATTTTAGTTCAAATTCCTCATGTGATATTGCATGCGCCTTAGTCTCGTGTTCCTTCTGTTCGTATCGTCCTCTGTTTTCGTTATGATGTTCTCCGAAGCTCAGTTTTCTCTGCCCCGCGCCAGGTGGCTCATCTGGTCGCCGCCTGGAAAGGCCGCGCGGCTCGGCTCGACGAACACTTCTCGGCGACCGCGACCTCTCCTCCGCACTAGTTCCGGCGGACCACTGCGCTTGCCCTCCCGACATCCCTTGTGTCCGCGGGCGGACAACACGGGACGCGGACAGTTCGTGCCGGTCTCCTGCGGCGGCCTTCGTTGTCGTCGAAGCGCGGACACAGTGGAGCGCGTCGAGTCGTCCTCCTCGGCTGCCTGCGGCGGCTTGCGCCTGCTTCCTGCTCGCAGCTGGCCCTGGATCTCAGCCCAGAGTCCCCGCTCTTCCAGCTGTTGGTAGCCTTGCGCATTGGAGCTTGACTTGTGCGAGGTTGGCCGAGGTTGGTGTGGCCGCTCGCGGCGAACATTGCCGCCAGACTCCCTCGCGCTCCTGGCCGCGCGCATCAGAGGCTCGTCGAGCTGCTGCGAGGCCGGGCGCAGCGGAGGCCTCTCGCTGGAGACGGCGCTGCTGAATCAAGGAGACAGCGAAGGTCGCGTCAGAGAGCGATCCACGCGCGGAGCAGCTCTGGATGAAGCACATGGCGGCGGCGGCGAGCTCCTCGAAAGAGAGCAGCCCAGACCGGCCGGACCGTAACTCGTCAGAGTCCCCAGACCGCTCTCCACAGCCGTGGCCGCTGTCCGACTCTATCCTCAGCTCGCTGCTCTCAGCCGGGGCGCTGCCGCAGCTGGTCGGGACGGCGCTGTACGAACCGGCCGTGACGCGTCTGCTGGACGGCGGCGGAGACGCGATGGCGGCGGTGGCGCGGCTCAGAGAGGCCGGCTATGATTCGGAGGCGGGTACCCTCCTGCTGCAGACACGCGCCGCCCGCCCGCCGTCCCGGCATAGCACCATCAACGCAGCCAAACAGGCGGCGTCCAAGGTGTTCTCCAAGTGGCTCCACTAGCCGGGCCGGCAGGGGGTGTGATGGTGGTGCTTTTGTTGAGGTTTGGCGTCTTGGGTAAGGTGATAAGAGAAGCTGATAGTATCGGCATGATAGGATGATATACTTATTACACGGTGTGCGATGAGAGTTGAAAGCTTTCAGAGTGCTCTGATTGATTTTCTTAGTGCCTTGTTATTGTCTGTTTTTTGGCGTTGATGCTTATATCCCGAAGGGCCTCACATATACCCCCAACGACCTGGCAAAGTTATGAGTGTATGGTCCATTGGTATATGACAAAGACGTTCCTGGAGGCGACTGTTTATGTGGTGGCCCTCATCTATGACGATACATGCAACGAAGCTCTCGTGGTTGATTTGGGGCAGTGCAGCTACATGATGCTGTCCAAAGAATTTTGAAGATGTTCGCAACAGTTTCCATGACTAACGATGCCAAGAAATAATTGGATTCCACCCAAGCATCTTACGTTGGTGTTCTTTAGGAGTATCGATTGCATGCATCGCTTTGTGTTAAATTGTAATCCATGTTGATGCTTTTGTTGCCGATTTATTGCGCATATAATTGTTGCTGGGTTCACGGCTATTGGTTAGCTGTAGAGGGTAAATGAGCAGGTAAGTGTATTCTGCACTGACCCATGGTCGTCTTGCACTGTGATCAAATGAATATATTTTGGGATGATGTGGTTGATTCTCGTGCTTTGGACAGGCCTTTTTCGTATGGTACATGATATATACGAGTCCCTCGTATACCCGTAGATACCACGGTTCGTTAGTAGGGGTCGGAGGGCTCAAAAGACGAGTCATGCCATTCGAAAGCTTACCGCATGAGGATCTCAGATCTATATTTCTTTTTGAAATTGTCGAGGGTTTTTTTGCAGATATTCCATTTTTGTCCATGATATCTGGAACTTTTACGGATGACCGATGCTACTGGGCTTTACGTTAGAGCAGATAAGCTGGTCAAGAAGGATATACATGTTCAAAACTCGTCTATCAGCCTGTAGACAATCTACCATGATATGCTGAACTCATGCTGTTGTATAAGTCAGTAATCAACATGTGGATAGTTGAATTCGGCTCTCCATAATAGCTGTCAGTAACGGGCTTCCCCTCCCCGCTTCCATGAACGTCCGATCGACCATCGCGACCCGCCCGCGCAGCGCCGGCCGCCGTCAACCCCCTGTACGGATCTGTGTTTTGTTAAATTGTTGGCAAATCTTGCGTTGGAACGTTACATTTCGAGTTCAGATGGTTGGCCCAGTCCTCCACAAAGACATGGAACGAGTCGTTAGAGACAATGCTCAGGAAGACACATTTGGGCATGAGTTTACGGGTAATTTGCATTATTATGAGCCTCTATACCAGTGTGATGTGCTGCTGCCCTGTTCAGGCGCGCTGCCAGAGGACCGTAACGCAACGTTCTGGGCGTGCTGGGCGAGGGCGGGGCATATCGGGAGCCTCGGTCCAGAGCAGGTCAGATCTCACGGCTCATTAGAATATTGCATCTGCCTCTGCGCTCGTCTGTGCGGAGTGCTGCGATGGCAGATCTCGCCGCTTCAGCTGCAGGCCGTAGCTCCGTAGATCATGGTTTTAGCAAAGACGTGCATCAGTGCACTATGCGGTTTATCGCCGGTGAATTTTTTTTGATGTTATTATTTTGGCTATCAAACCAGATATTGTCATTCGTCCGTCAGCACAAAATATTCCTTTTTTCATATAAAATGGGGATAATAATACAGGCTCCATTTTTCGACATCGAGAGAACTGCAGCAATTGCGGACTTTTCATTCTTGCGGATGTTGCATCAGTTAAACACAGATACCCGCTGGGACCTCGTCCTGATGACCTCACGGCTGTATATCGTCGCCTTTGGGCAAGGCGATGCATCCCTTCCCAGAACTGTAAGTTATTGTCGGCCGCTGCCCCTTCTCTAAACCAATCAGACTGCACATACGACATCGTCACCTTGTAAATATCATCGGTTCCCTGCGGACAGCGGCATTCTCCTTACATGGCAAACCAGGGCGGCATAATATGGCTACTAGACCGCCGCCGTCCCAGGGTCCGACTGCCAGCTGACCTGGGTCGGTACACTCTTCTGGCGAGCTGCGCCTGAACGGGAGCAGCACATCCACGCTTTAGAGGCTAAATTAATGTATAAATACCCGTAAACTTTTATGACAATTTGTACCCTTTCCTGCAGATGTTCTATTGGGTCTCGTTCTCCGTGTCTTTGTAGGAGGACTGCTGACCATGAACTGATTTAATTTCACAGCAAGGTTTCGCACATTTGACAAAACACGGACGACGCCGTAGAGGGTGTGGCGCGGCCGGCGCTTGCGGCGGGGCGTTCCGTCCGATTGGTTCGATCGGTGCGTTCATCGGTAATCGGGGGAGTGAGCCGTACTGCAGCTATTGAGAGCGATTCACTATCACTGTTGATTGCTGCTTATATCAACAGCATAAGGTTCAGCTATCAGTCGGAGATTGTTCTACAGGCTGTAATGAGTTTGAACATGTATCATTTGCCAGTCTATTTGCTCTGACGTAAGCGGTAGCATCGGTCATCCGAAAAGTTCCGATATTTGGACAAAAATGAAATTTGCAACAAAAACATCGACAGATTTCAAAAAGAAATGTAGATCTGAGATCCTCATGCGGTAAGCTTTCGAATGGCATGACTCGTCTTTTGAGCCCTCCGACCCCTACTAACGAACCGTGATACGATACGATAACGATCGGAGTTAGTGGATCCTTGTAACATTTTATTTCTGTGACGCATGTACTTCGCACTTTAATCGCTGTATGGAGGCGGCCAGCTACCTACAGCTGGTGCGCATCGTACAATGAAGGAGAATGCTTCTCTCTGACAGACTGCCTGGGCAGCGTAACCGAGGGAGGCGCAGTGGGCAACATTCCTGCGTCCAGTGAGAGATCCGACTCCCGGTGGCGCCTCTGTATAATTTGCGACCGGGTCTGCAACCCTTGGAACGAACGAGTAAGAGTCTTAGTTGGCGGCTTGGGTCCGACGGGGTACGTTGGTAAACCCAAGCTAACAATGCAAACCGCGTGGCCGATGAAGACGCAGGTTAAAATAGCGGTACTTTATTCCACGTTTCCTACATCTAGCTGCCACATAGATAATGCAAACATCTGCATTTGAGTGATACAGCTGCCAGCGCCAACACGTGGCACACGGTTCTCCAAGCGAGCGGAATACGCGAGTTAAGCCTGACGAGTGTGCTGCCATCTGTCGTCCGGCTCAGCGCCACAGCTTCGTAACTGCCCGGCAGGGGCGCTGCCATCAAAAGGCGGTCGCCACACATGCTGCGTTCTCTCCAGATTAACAACACCGGCAGGCGGCATGGCCCGAGTGTGCGGTCCGCAGTCCGCTGGAATATCGGCCACTGCTGCTGTCCCTCGCACCAGGGATTACATGGTCCATACGTCCATCATTGCCGCAGACACGTACGCATACGTATACCGCATGCATATACCGCATACACAACTCGGCGATACATCGCAGTCACACAGTAAATCTCTCACTCACACGCAACAACCGACACGAATCAACAACACATTCGTCCTAAGGTAATTCTGGAATGTTAAGACGTAGATTTGGTCAATGTAGGCGGTTAGTTCGCGTGGCGGCACGAGAGAAAAGGCGTATAAAAGTCCCGCGTCGTCCGCAGACCGTATCACATGTCTACCATCATAGGCATGCCGTCAAACCGCCAGATATGTCCCCGATCGCGTGACACGTCCGCGGGATTATCCACTAAGCCTAGCCCGAGTCCACACATCCACACACGATCCACTCAGTTGATCCAACAGCTGCCGACGTTCCTTCAACCTCTTCAACTTCAGCTTCAACTCTCTTCAACCCACCCTCCCATGGCACTTGATCCCCTACATATGCACCTCGAAAGTCTTGACGTGGCCGCTGGCGATCGGGCCGCCACCGATGAACGGATTGGTCACCTTGTTGGCCTGGTTGTTGCGCTCGGCGATCTGGGCCCACTCGGAGTCGAACGGATCACTGCGCCAGGCGTCGGCGGCCTGGGGCGCCTGCCACTCTGGCTCGGGGGTGGAGCCGGCGCCGGAGAGGGTGCCAGAGCCAGAGACGGAGCCGGGGCCACCGGAGCCGCCGCGGCCGGCCGCCGGACCTGCGCCGTTATTGAGCGAGCTCAGCCAGTCCTCAGGTCGGGCTGGAGTTCCCTCGGCCACAGCCGGCCGCGCCTGTGGGGGACGGGGTAGCGCCGGGTCAGACAGTGAGCTCGTCAGATGGGTCAGAACAGGACAGATAGAGACCAAGGTGGATTAGGGTTTAGGGCGCCGCAACTCCCGGGGTTATATATATATATATGGCGCCCAATAGAGAAGCCAAGGGAGCTGACCGCTGAGCGTAATCGAATGACAGGTCACGACTTGACCCACGGACTCGGCGGGATACAGATACGAGTCAATGTGCTCAGAGCAAATGAGATCGACCTTGTTAAATGTCAAGTCGGGAAGATGAAACAAATCGCTGCCGATAACAGAAGCCTTCTCTAAATAATGAAGGTGAACAACGCAGCCATTAAATTAAAGTCACGCTTATCTAGGAAAGAGGAAAAACACAAATTCAGCATTTGTCGCAAACAATCAGTCACTAGAACAATCAGTCGACAAATCCCTAGAAAGTTCCCCAGTTAGATAGCAGATCCCAAGCGAAACATTTTCCAGCGTAAGCGCTCTGTTTCCGTTCTGTTAAGCCAACGGTTTAGTTTTTCCATCGGATGAGGGGGAGTATAGGTCAGCCTAGCAGTCACTTCATTGTCCTCCTACGCGTTGTCCTTGTTGTCTCTCTAGCGTGTCCCTTGTGTCTTTCTCTAGTTGTTCCTTCGTCTCTCTAGTTGTATCCTCGAGTGTGTTCATTTCACGCTTTCAGTTTGTTACCTGATGCGTTCCCTGTCTCTCACGCTTCTCCCTGTCTCTCACGCGTCTTCTCCTGATCTCTCACGCGTCTCCCTGTCTTCCTCACGCGTCTCCCTGTTCTCTCACGCGTTCTCCTGTCTCAACGCCCGTCTCCTGCTATGCCTCCTCACCCCTAGGGCACAGTCGTGCAGCAGGCTTTACCAAGCGTGAATTTGTGAGTGATGACGCTCCGGCGTGACCTTTGACGTCTTGACCTGGCTGTGCCCACGTCGCGGCTGACGCTCAACCCTCCCTCGAATCAGTCGTCAGCGTAGGTAGAGACGAACTCACACCTGCTATATGTGACGACAACCCGCTCGCGCCGTTCATGTTCAGTCCAGCGCTTTCCCCGTGTCCTCCCGCCCTCCAAGTGTTTGAGCCAGGAAGACGCGCCTCTGATATGCGTTGATGCCTGACCGCCAGGCTCTCAGATGTCCCTGACGCGGGTGACTGAGCGAGCCCGGTACCGAACTAGTGACACCTGTGCATCTGCTTGAATAACTTGAACATAGATCTACCGGGGAACGCAACCAGCTGCAGTCTCTTACAGTAAACGGATTCGGTAGTTTTCGAGCGAAACCGTGCTAGCAACTTCGGCGTGGGGAATGATGGAATTGTTCCTCGTTAGTTCATTAACCGCAGGTTTGCCTATGCATTCGTTATATTCTTGGAAATACTATACCCCGTGCCTCTGACACATCTACAAAGCCAGTTTTCCGCAGCTTCTAAGTGTCGATTACGTCTTGATAGTCTTGTAAGCTTAGTCGTGGTTCGCTGTCATGCAAGATTCCAATTAATGTTGTACTAGTATATTAAACGCTTCTAATGTGTAAATGATTAGAACCCGGCATGGACATCTGTCTAAACCCGTGCTACTAGGAAAATAATTGTGTTTCTCTTTGTGACTATATATAGTCATTTGCGAATGGCAGGTGAATCAATCACTCCCCTGCATTCTAATCCTGTTTCGTCAACACGAATCTTCTTTGCTATTCCCCTCGCCGGCTGACGAAGCCTGTAAAGCATGGTTGTAATACTCATAACCCCATTTCCAGCCTTATGACCTAGTTTCCCAGCTGGGAGTCTCTCGAATGAATTGTAGTAGCTTGACTTCATTTAGCTGCCGATAATAGGAGCCTGAGGAAATGGACGCAAAGGTAAGGGGTTTCGCCAACGGTCCCGCTCATATAGTGACACTCGGCCACATCTTTGTGCAGCGGTGATGTTGAGAGGCGAAGTGCTCCCCCGATATTCATTTATCTTCAAGACCTGGTTTTATATAGGTAGCTGCATAATGTTAGATGCAGCTCGGAGCATGCTCCAGAAGACGAAGGAACTGGCCTTACCGCAAACTCGAAGCTCCGCAGCATGGTTGAGGCGCGCGCCCCCAAACTTTTTTCATTCCTCTCGTTTTCCCCATATGGCCCAGTTCTGGCGCCTATAGCCCCAGGTGAACTTGGCCATTAATGTTAGTTTTCACTCCTGCTCTGTCACTTTGAGACTGTTTAGAACAAGCTCATCACCGTACTGCTGTTGGGCAAAACGTCCCACTGGTTTTTTCCCACCACAGACCTCTTTACCTTCCTCTCAACGTCCATTTCCAGCCCATCACGACTGTTACTCGTTTCACTACGATAGCATGCCACCCGACGTTTCCAACTCACCGACTCGGTTCTCCCACTGCTTACAGTCACCGCACTTTGCGAGGTTTTCATCGACCGACTGCCTTTACTTTCCCAATCGTACATCTTGCGTTCCCCACATTCGCCACAAACTCCCGCGTTCACTTTCCAAACGTCACGTTCGCAGCTCCCATCACCTTGCGATCGACACTCCGCACCAACCCTCACTACTCTCCCAAACGCCACTGCCGTGCTTTCAGTCCCTCACGGCGCTAGCTTCGTAGTTACTTCTTGAAAACATATTTTCCAAAAATTCATTACGCCAGCCTGAGCGTGTTGGCTTAATTCCCATCCGTCGTGCCATCGACGACTTGTTACTTTCAAAGCCACGTCGCCGCCCTATACCCATACATACCGACCCGCCATACGTTTTGTGGATCTTCTGTTCCTTGTTGTTACAACAACCAACCCACCCGTCGCGGTGCTTACGCTCATCTTCACGACTGTGTTTCTGCTCTTTCGAACTGTGACCCACTGTCCGACACATTCCATCAACGGGCCTCGTACTCTTCATAACGAGTCCACTGCGTTCCCATCACTGAACTGATGTCTCGATTTCCCCACAAAACCTGTTCACCTCGGTTTTTACTCGCACCACGACTGTTTACTGTTCAACGTCACTGGTTGGTTGAGCACACCAACCCGCGTCTCTCCCCCACTCACGACTGCTTACTTTCCTTCAAGGGCCACTTCGCAGTCTTCCCCATACATCAACGACTGCGCTCGCGCTTACTCTTCAATCGTCACTGGTTCCCACCGGGTGAAAACACCTGTACTCAAGACGTTCCACTGGTCTCCAATCACGTTCCACGACTGTTACTTTTAACGAGTCGCCACTGGTGTCCGATCACCGGCTGTACTTTCAACGCCACTGTTCCCATCACGACGTTAACTTGCAAAGCCACTGGTCCCATCCACGCTGTTACTTTCAACGCGTCAGACTGGTTGCACTCATCATCACGGACTGTTACTTTCAACGTCACTGGATTTCACACCTATCTTAATGCGACAGCGAACATGTTCCTTCTCACAGCCGCCCCCCGTCAAGCCGTCAGCTCTGAACATCCAAATCGATCAGCGTCCTGTTCATGTGGGGGGGGGCGGGCTAATACAATAATCTCCCACTCTCGGCTCGAACAACAGAAAACGTTTCACACCAACTCCGAGATCAGCGTACTCTCTCTCCTCTAATGACCTTTGGCCAACAATTTGCTATAGAGACTTTTTGAGCGTCACAGCTATCGCGAATATGCAAATCAATTAACTAGCATAAACACGCCTCTGCAGTGTGTCGTGGCATGCGCTCTCTCATTATGTATGTCTATTTTACAAGCTATCTCGCTAGGCTTAGCTGATGTACAGATTGCGCCTTCAGTTGTGTAGCCTAAATGAGATTCGACACTCTGCTCACACTAATCTCAATATAACATCGAAATCGACGAGTTTTTACTTATATAATATAGAGATATCGACCAACTCACCGCGCGTCCTCACGAATTTGATGTCAGGTGATAATGCCTCCGATCGCCGTTTCTCTGTGGCGCGCTCGCGCGCGAGCGATTAGGTCGCCCTGTGATACATCTGTCCTGATTGCTGAAGTCAGGCGTATTGTTATAATCGAATATCCTAGCGCTGTGACCAAGAACTTCTCACCTGTCTCTCCACGTCTCGCCCATCGCAATGGACGTGGGTCTTGCTGGTTTCGCCCTCCCTCCTAATCCCTCAACCCTCGCCTGTATACATACACGTTTTTCCAAAAAATCCACTAAAGCGACCTGATCCTTGGGTTGGTGCAACATTCCTCAAAGTGGTGCAGTTTTTCCGCGACGTGAGGGACACGCTATATGACGATACTACCTTGACCCTTGAGCCTATGACGCATTATCGAACGCCGTGAGTGTGCTTGAAAAGTGCTAGCTCTACCATTGCCATAGAGAACCCTCGAGTAGACCTCGACCAAGCTTGACTGCTGATGGGCGTGTTGTTTTGATCGAATCGTGTTTTAGCGTTTACACGTAAAGTCCTTATGAGTAAACGCGTGTACGTCCCGCTAGATACGCCCGAGGTTACCACCGTTCCCAAATCCAACTTGTTTACGTCACCCTTGCCTCCTCTCTTCACCCTCGTACGCCTCTTGAAGACACACAGCGCAATGTATTCCCTGCACCAAAGTGCCGGCTTGTGTTTGTGCGGACCTGCCCTATGCCCCTTACGCCCATGTACCCCTGTACTGCCCTGTAAATGCCCTTCGTATGAACACCGGTGCGACTCGCCTATGGTGAGGCTGCTTATCGCCGTGTGAACGTCGACATACGTGTCGATCACAATTGAACTAAGATCGCCTTGGATACGGCCACTGGTTACCCACTCAGCTACGCTTTCGTTAAAGACCCTGTACGCCCTGTACGCCTGTACGCCCTGTACGCCCTGTTACGCCCTGCACGCCCTGTACGCCCTGTTTACGTCCTGTACGCCCTGTACGCCCGTTACGCCCTGTACGCCCGTACGCCCTGTACGCCTGTACGCCCTGTACGCCCTGTTACGCCCTGTACGCCCTTGTACGCCCTGGTACGCCCTGTACGCCTGTACGCCCCTGTACGCCCCTGTACGCCCCTGTACGCCCCTGTACGCCCCTGTACGCCCCTGTACGCCCTGTACGCCCTGTACGCCCTGTACGCCCTGTACGCCCTGTACGCCCTGTACGCCCTGTACGCCCTGTATTTGCCCTGTATTAAGCCCTGTATGCCCTGTATGCCCTGTATGGCCTGCATGCCCTGTATCCACTGTATGCCCTCTGGCCGTACCCGCGGCGTCTGCGTGCCGTTCATCATGTCCAGGCCGGAGGACAGCTCGCGGCTCAGCAGGGTGACATTGTCCTCCTCCTCCTCGTCCACAGCGGGCCCCTCCGGGATCTCTGGGATCGGAGCCACTGGAAACAGGCGGAGAGAGCACAGATGTCAGAGACCACGCGACAGTGCTGCTGAAAACAGCTACAGAAGTCAGAGATGATCTGACCACGTGACAGTGATTAAATCAGCTAGGGGGGGAGACGTGACAACACTCTATGAAAAAGTCCAGCAGCAAAGAAGGAAAGAAAGAAAAGCTAGAATCGGGTCGCTTAATTTGGTATATTTGTAGCTTTCCAGACCGTTTAGCACCTTTCTTCCCTTCATGCTTATTCAATGCATCATTAACCCCAGCCATGCAGTTTGCAGATATTGATTGCATTGCTTGACAAATCACCAAGAAAAAGGACGGTTAAAGTCGTCAGTCAGGTGGCTCACAACTCTCTAGTAAAAGAACAGGTAACGCGTGCGTTTGATAAAACGTTAGGCCACTCCTTATATGGCCTAATGGCAATAGCTTATCCAGCAATGGATTATAATATCCATTATGATTAATGCGACTTTTGGAATGTCTCGCGAAGGTTTCGTCCTGCATGGTACACGATAAATGTCACGGTTATCAGTCCAACAACAGGCAGGCGAACATAAGCCAACAGATATAACTGAAAATCAATGCCGTTTGCGCCCTTCATTAGCAGTGGAATTTGAAGAGACCTGTCAGCTCTTGCTATGACATTTTGACGATCATTTCACTAGCCATAACCACGGTCCCAGAACACTGACCGGGTGGGTACAGCCATCAAACCATCACCAGCAGACCAGAGTACATTGCACGATGATTAATGGGGTTCTCCCGGGCCTGCTAGGATCATTAATCAATCACCCAGCCCCATACGTGACGGCAAGCACACTCGGAAAACAAGGTAACTCTCATTGTCGACGTCCTGTCTCTCTGAACTCAGACGGTGTATAGTGTCTCCTCTCACCTCTGGGCGTGTTCTCCCGGCTGGGCAGACGGCCCTGCCTCTCCAGTGTGGAGGGCAGCTCGTTAAGCCGCAGTGAGTACTGCCGCTTGAACGGCGACGCCTCCGAGAGTCGCCCCTGCAGCCGCACGCTGCCCTGCCTCTCGAACATGCCGACCGGAGCGTGGGGCCGCTCCACCGCGTACGGGTTACTCACGGGCAGCACCGGCACCGGCTCTGTGTGGGGGGAGGAGGGGCAGGGGGTCAGATATGCTGCTGTGGGTTCGGCGACATCGGACACTGCGCTGAATACCAGGTATTGACGCGGCGAAGACGGAGATCACTTTGCCCGACACCGAGAGCGGCTCCACGGCACGTTACTTACAGCACCGCATAGAACGCTCGCTAGAGCCCGACTGATGTAGACCACCAGACGTCAACCAACGCCTGGCGCTTGTCACCTGCCCAAACCGAGCCCCATTACACATCTGGTGACTGAGAAATACACCGATACTTCCCCGGCAACCCCGCCCATCCTGACTTGACGCCCCCACCGTGGTCCTCTAAGCCCTCCCCTCCCTCCCCCGCCGCGCGGAGTGCGACTGACCTGCCGGTTTGCACTCCTGTGGGTCGCTGAGCCGGTCTGTGATGGGACCCTGGCGGAAGCTGCCGAAGCGTGTAAAGCTCGAGGTGGTCGGGTCGACCGCCATCGTCACGGGACACTCCTTGTCGCGCTTCTGCTTCCGCTCCAGACAGGCAGCGAACGCGCAGCCTACAGCGTGGCTCAGACGGTCACCCTGGGGACGGTCACGAGGTCACAACAGGGTCACAGCCGGTCAGTGTAGGGTCACAATGTCACGCAAGGCTGTATAGTAGGGTCTGGTCACGGCAGGGGTGACCGGTGACAGCGTCATGATATAGTTACATGATCACAGCGGGGTCACAGAAGAGTTACTCTGGAGACGACGGGGTCACAAAGTCACAGCGGTCACAGAGCCACAGCATGGTCAGTGGTCACCCCAAGGTCAGGTCACAGCACGATTACTCTGGAAAGAGGTCACAAAGAGGTCACACAGGGGTCACACGGTTAGGGAAAGGACACAGTGGGGACAGGGAAACGACAGATGAAGAGCCAGTGAAGTTAATAGTAACAGTCGTGATGGGAACCAGTGACGTTGAAAGTAACAGTCGTGATGGGAAACCAGTGGCGTTGAAAGTAACAGTCGTGATGGGAAACAGTGGCGTTGAAAGTAACAGTCGTGATGGGAACCAGTGACGTTGACAATAGCAGTCGTGATGCGAACCAGTTTTGGCGTTTTGGGAACATAAGTAACAAGCCGTGATTGGGAACCAGTGGCGTTGAAAGTAACAGTCTGTGCATGGGAACCAGTGGACGTTTGAACAGTAACAGTCGTGGTTGGGAAACCAGTGACGTTGGAAAGTAAAGTCGTGATGGGAACCAGTGGCTTTGAAAGTAACAGTCGTGATGGGATACCAGTGACGTTGAAAGTAAACAGTCGTGGGTGGGTACGTTGAAAAGTAACAGTCGTGATGTAACAGTGGCGTTGAAAGACGCCGTGATGGGAGCCAGTGGCTTTTGAAAGTACAGTCTGTGATGGGAAACAGTGGCGTGAAAGTAACCAGCCTGTGATGGGAACCAGTGCTTTTGAAAGTAACAGTCGTTGATGGGACCAGTGCGTTGAAAGTAACAGCCGTGATGGGAACCAGTGCGTTCGAAAACTAGCAGTCGTGATGGGAGCCAGTGACGTGAAAGAAACAGTCGTGGTGGGAACCAGACGTTGAAAGTAACAGTCGTGATGGAAACCAGTGGCGTTGAAAGTAACAGCCGTGATGGGAACCAGTGGCGTTGAAAGTAACAGTCGTGATTGGAACCAGTGGCGTTGAAAGTAACAGTCGTGATGGGAACCAGTGACGTTGACAATAGCAGTCGTGATGAGTTGTCTAGACAGTCCAAATGCACAGAGTGAACACATAGTGCAGTTCACTGGGATACAATACATTGGACGAGCAGTGAAGTTTGGGGCGCCTCAACTGCTCGGGTTATTCAGTAACCAGCCTCGTCCTGAGCATGCCGTGGCTGCATCTAACATTATGCGCTTCCTATATAAAACAGTCGTTAAGAAAATGCGGGAGCACATTCGCCTCTCATCACCGCTGCACAAAGACAGGCCGGTGTCACTATAATGAGGGGAACCTTGCGACCCTTTACTGCGCCCATTTCCTCAGCTCTATTATCGGCACTAATGAGTCATTCGAGATCCAGCGACCTCATAAGGCTGAAATGGGGGTTATCGAGTTACACCATGCTTTTCAGGCTTTCGCAGCCGCGAAGGAATAGACAAAGAGATTCGGAGCAGCTTAGACATGCAGGGGGAGGGATTGATTCACCTGCCATTCACTATATATAGTACAAAGAGAACACAATTATTTCCTTTAGCACGGGTTAAACAGATGCCATCGTTCTACATTTAAAGAAGCGAAATACAGTACAACATTAATTGTTTTGCATGACAGGCGAACACGATAAGCTTACAAATCAATAATCGAATTAGAAGCTCGCGGAAACTTGCTTTGTAATAGAGGCGGGTTAGTATTTCCATCAAACGAATGCATGGCAACTGCGGTTAGAACTACGAAACATTCCATCATTCACCGAGTTGCTAGCTCGTCGCTCGAACCGAATCCGTTACTAAACCGGATTCACGGTTGATCTATTCAAAGCAGATGCACAGTGCACTAGTTCGGTACCGGCTCGCTGCAGTCCGTCAGGGACATCTGAGAGCTGGCGGTCAGACATCAGCATATCAGAGCGCGTCTCTGGCGCACACTGGAGGCGGCGAGGACACGGGGAAGCGGTAGCCATGCAGGTCCACTCGGGACGGCACAGCCAGGTCAAGGTCAAGGTCACGCCCGGAGGTCATCACTCACATTCACCGGTAGCCGCTGCAACTGTCCCTAGGGTGAGGAGATACAGGAGACGCGTGAGAGACAGGGAGACGCGTGAGAGACAGGGAGACGCGTGAGAGACAGGGAGACGCGTGAGAGACAGGGAGAAACGCGTGAGAGACAGGGAGACGCGTGAGAGACAGGGAGACGCATCAGGTAACACTGAGAAGCGTGAAATGACACTCGAGGATACACTAGAGAGACGAGGATACACTAGAGAGACACAAGGACACGCTAGAGAGACACAAGGATACGCGTGAGGAGACATATGGACGTGAAGCGAGAGACGGAGAAGCTCATTTTCCACTCCCCGCAGGAGCCTTAGTGCCCTGTTATCCTAAAAACCTGCGCCGCCGGCCCCCACGGAGTGGCCAAGTCGGCCATTACTGCACCACATGTGGCTCAGGCGCCGTCAGCCGGGTCCCCGCAACAGGTGTGCCGGAGGCCGACAGACAGACGGCCCAGATCGGTACAGATCGATACGAGAACTGATGAAAACGATCGATCTATCCAACAGGCAGTGAGTTGGAGACAGTGTGGGAGACTGCGGCTGAAGGGTAGAAAATGACCGGAAATCCGGTGTTTCTCCTTATTCTCATCACTTCCTAAACACTCACAGTAGAGGTGGACAGGAAAAACCACATACAAAGTAATACAAAAAGGACAGAATCACCAAAAATGGAAACATTGTGACAATATTAGGATACGACCAACGAGGTCGAAAGTTATTTAAGGCGCTCGTGGATAGCACTAACGATTTCTGCCGTCGTCCCGGGCCGGGCAGCGGCCCTGGTCAGGTATGGGGTCCGAAATAGACGGAGCGGCCGGGCGTGTTGGTTAGCTCCCCAAATAGTGACTGCAGGGGGGGGGCGTCAAACTGCCAATATCGCCCAACTATAGCGAGCCGGTCTGCGTTGACACAGCGATCGAGGGCGGCGGGAACAGTTCATTATGGCAACTCTGCACGGGACGGGAGACGGACTCAGCGAATACAGAGTACTTATTGGACAGGCAACTGACAGAATATTCGGTGCGAGATGAACGGTTCAGTTTACGAATGCAATGCATCTTAACAAAATGTTAGAAAACGCTCAGATATGACGTGTAGCCACGATTAAGCATTTTATTTGATGCGCAAAACGTATCGAAATAACGGTAGTTGATCGCCTACTGTAGCTGGTATTCGGAAATTGTTTGATTGGCCGATACCAATACCGCACTGCCCTAAGCGCCAGATTGGCCGATACCAATACCGCACTGCCCTAAAGCGCCCAGAATGGCCGATACCAATACCGCCACTGCCTAAGCGCCAGAAATTGGCCGATAACCAATACCGCACTGCCCTAAGCGCCAGATTGGCCGACGACCAATACGCACTGCCCTATAGCGCCAGATTGGCCTATACCAATACCGCACTGCCCTAAGCGCCAGATTGGCCTATACCAATACCGCACTGCCCTAAGCGCCAGCATTATTGAACACAGTGAACAAAAACCCATCCGTTCCTTCAATCGACTCCTGTCAGCCGTATCAATCCTACTCTGTAGTGTCATTGCACAATGTACGACCAGGGCGACTACCGCCCTAAACCCTCCGGCACTAAAGCCACACTGAAAACAGCACACAAGCGGCCCACACACAGCCTACCTGCCGCCCACCACACACAGACACACACGTCACACAAGCGGCCCACAACACAGCCTACCTGCCGGCCCACCAACACAGACCACACACGGTCACACAAGCGGCCCACACACAGCCTACCTGCCGCCCAACACACAGACACACAGTCACCCAAGCGGCCCACACACAGCCCACCTGCCGCCCAACCACACGAACACACGTACACAAGCCGGCCCCACACAAGCCTACCTGCCGCCCACCACACACCAGACACACACGCCACCAACGGCCCACACTACAGCCCTAACATGCCGCCCCCACACACAGACAACACGTCACACAAGCGGCCCACACACAGGCCTACCTGCCGCCCAAACACACAGACACAACAGTCGGACACAGCGTGGCCCACACACAGCCTACTGCCGCCGACCACACCCACACACACACACACCAGACAACAACACACAGACACACACACACAGACACACACAACACAGACACAACACACACAGACCACACCACACAGCACACACACACAGGACACACACCCAGAACACCACAAACACCAGAACACACACACACACACACACATCACACACAGAAACACACACACAGACACACACACACAGACACACCACACACACAGACACACACACACACAGACACACACACACACAGACACACACAACACACACGACACAACTCGACACACAGACAACCACACACAGACACACACAAACACACCACAACACCACACACAACAGACCCACCACACACAGAACACACACACACAGAGACACACACACACAGAGAACACACACACACACAGACACACCACCCAGGACACACACACACAGACACACCACACACACAGACACACACACAACACACACACACACAACACACACACACACACACACACACACACACACACACACACACACACACACCACACACACAGACCACACACAGACCACACAGACACACACCACAGACACACACACAGACACACACACAGACACACAACACAGACACACACAACACAGCCACACACACACAGACACACACCACACACACAGACACACACACAGACACACATACACACACCCAGACACACACACAAGACACACACACACAGAACACACCCACAACCACAGACACCAACACACACACACAGACACACACCACACAGACACACACACCAGACACACCAACACAGAAAACCACAGCCACACACAACCCACCCACAGCACCACCACACACAGACACACACACCACGTTTCAATTCAACACAGACACACAGACAGCACAGACACACACATCACTAGACGTACCACAGAACACACCACAGCGTCAGAACACACACACCTGGAGTCTCGTGATCAGGCATCAGACACCAGTGATCGACGCGAATCCACACGACACAGCACACACACCAGACAGACACACACACAGACAAGCACACACACACACACCCACACACACACACCACAAGACACACCACCCAACAGACACACACACCACAGACACACACACAGACACACACAACACAGACACACACACACAGACACACACACACACAGACACACACACACAGACAGACACACCACCACAACAGACACACACCACACATCAGACACCAACACACACACAGACACACACCACACACAGACTACACACACACACAAGACACACACACCACATTAGACACACACAAAACAGACCACACCACACACAGACACACACAACCAGCACACACACGCACACACACGACAGACACACACACAGCAGCACACACACAAGACACCACACACAGACAAACACACAGACACACACACAGACACACACACAGACACACACACAGACACATCACACAAGACACACACACAGTACACACACACAGACACACACACAGACACACACACAGAC
This sequence comes from Semibalanus balanoides, assembly GCA_014673585.1. Lineage (NCBI taxonomy): Eukaryota > Metazoa > Arthropoda > Thecostraca > Balanomorpha > Balanidae > Semibalanus > Semibalanus balanoides. The sequence goes on along the minus strand of VOPJ01008680.1, from coordinate 185,893 downwards.
ACACACACAGACACACACACAGACAACACACACAGACACACACAACAGCACACACAGACACACAACACAGACACACACACAGACAACACACAGGACCAACACAGACACACCACACAGACACCACACACAGACACCACACACAGACACAACACAGACCAACCACATGACACACACAGCAGTACACAACACACCCAGAACACACAGATCCACACACAGACACACACAGACCACACAAGGCACACACACCACACACAACACACACACACCACCACACACACCACACACGTGCGTGCATACACTAGCCAATGGTCCTCCGCCTTCTAATGAGAAGTGCCGCCCCGCCCAGCCGCTGAAGAAGAATGGGCCGAAGGCGGGACAGGGAGACGGAGAGGGACGAGGGAAGGAGCGATTTGGGAGGCGACAGCTTACCCACCCCTGATGGCCAAGACAGCACGAAAACTATGAGAGATCAGAAGGAATGGGGCTTTGTTAATTCCCTGGTGGCCCAGGAGGCAAGGAGACGATAAAGGGACGGAGAAGGACGGAGCCAGGGACGGAGCCAGGGACGGAGCCAGGGACGGAGCCAGGGACGGAGCCAGTGACGGAGCACACAACTCACCGACTCTCTGATGGCCAGGAAGGTGTGGCACATCCAGCGGCGAGTGGTGCCGTCCCGGCAGATGTACGAGAAGCCCCGCTCGTTGTTACGGTCCGGAGCACAGAACGACACCTTCTCAATCGTCTGGTCAACGATCAGGTCCTGGGGGTGACGCAGACACGATGTCAGGTCAGGTCAGGTCAGGCGGCGGAGGGAAGATCAAGGCACAGCGCGCAGCACATTGTCGGTTCACTCTGGTTCAGCTGATAACACTAAGATGGTGGGGTGATCAAGCATAGTGGAGAGATGGAAAAGCATAGCAACAGGGCGCAGCAACAACTTGATACGCCCGTCTGACTCTGTGTGGTGCGACTTGCACTCCATATCCAGCCCCCAAGCACATTGCCCAGGGAATAAACACATGCGTATCAAAATGAGTAAGTCGCCAACATCACACAAAGTAAGCAAGCAATCAAAAACATAAAAAATACAATACTGCAAAACACAAAAGAGGCTACCCGAACTTGCGTAACGTTCGGTAGCATAGCACCACAATGTCCCCGGAATCAGACTTTGAACACCAGGCACGTATCCTCCATGACCTCTCTCGCCTCTCTCCTCCCCAGACGACACTATGAAGTGGGCCCCCACGACATCAAACCATCACAATCACGTTTCAATATCACATCGCGGTCATTCCGCTCTACAGCGTCAGATAAGCTTGGTCAGAGTCTGCTCTGTGCTCGGCCGGCGGCGGCGGGGCCGGTCAGGCGGGCGGGCGGCCGTGGCGCTGACAGACTGACCGGCAGGGGACGCCGGGGGGGGGGGTCTGACCGGTCACTCAGCCTGAGCCTCACCTTTGTCTCGTCGTCGACCACACGCAGGCCGTCGCCGGATACGGACAGGATACCCCGCAGCGGCCGCCGGCGCTGAGACTGTAGACAGAGACAGAGAGAGAGAGAGAGAGAGAGAGGGGGGCACAGGTCAGACCCAGACAGGCACTGTGCGGGTCAGACAGACGGGCCAAGGTACAGGTCAGACTGTGTAGAACACAGTTCAGATAAAGCTGAAGCTCCCATGCATACAGTGTACGGGTTACACTGCGTAGCTAACAGAGACTGGGTATGTCCCAGATAAGACAGGGCATGGTAGAGGCCAGATCGAGCCGGGGTTTCGGTGCAAGACACTGTTAGGCGGGGCTGGCCACAGGTCAAACAGCTGATAGCCCACGTGGCACACGTTAAATGCAACACGGACAATTATAACCGTTCCACCTCACTGAAATTGCCGGTACTAGTCCGATAATGGAAAAGAACGGCATGGGGCCAGGCAGACGTTCTGTTATCACAAATGTGATAGTGATAAGTGGGGTAATTAGTGTTACCGTTCACCAACGAGACACTAAAATGCGGCCAATGTTGAACAAACACCTTGATAAATGGGTCCCCTGGCACGCTTGGCTATCACGAGCAGATATATAAAGTGAACCAGTCTGAGTGATAAGTACAATACAGCTATTTCACAGAACAATTCTGGGTCACCGACTGCCATACTGAAAACGTTCCAACTTGGAGTGACGACTTTCAAGACCGGTAAAACTTCTCCACTTAGCCGGACTGCATCAGCTCCCAGTTTATGATTCTCTTCAAACGTTCAGATTCAAAAACTTACCGACTGTACAATTGAAATAAAAAATTATGTCATGCTCAACGCTTAAATTCGGAGATATGGAGGGCGGGTTCCAAAGACACAGGGAGAAAAGAGATTCTCAGAAATTTCCATCACACCAGTTTTTACCTAGCGACCCCAAGATTCTATCAGATTAAAGTCCTCGCTCCATATCTTCGACAGTATTCATGTTTGATGGTTTGATGAGCGCTCGGAATCCAAGGCTATAGCCACTCGTAACCGCACGCTATCCATCGGTTATGAGTCATCACAAACTTTTTCATTGGCTGCAGCCCTTTTCAGCTAGCGCGACACACAGATAAATCGCTCGCAAACAATGCATTGTCGCGTGACTTAAGCTCTGACTCATCCGCCTGGCCTCCACCCGACGCCAATCCAGCCTGCCATCGACAGCACTGGCGACTGGCGACACACACGTGACGCCGACTGACATTAGTGGCGTGACGTCATGTTAATGCTGCAGACAGAGTGCGAGGAAATGGCAGAATCATTGAGGAATGCTTAATGCAGCCGTGCAGTTCCTAAGTGAGGCCCTCAATCATAGGCGTACGAACAAGGTGTGGGGGGAAGCATAGCCCCCTCATTTTTCGTCACTTTTTTGCTAAAATAATTCATTTTGTTTGGTAAGAAAGAAAAAAACATAATGGTAAAAGGTTCGAAAGACGAGAAGAACCTAAATCTACAAAGAAATATTACATAGGGAGGTTGGGTTTCCCTCAAGACAAGATCAAAGTTTCAGCTTCAAATTATTATCTATATTTACTCTATAATTATTATATCCAACATACACCTAGCACCAGAGGCGTAACTTTGTGAAAATCATTGGGGCTGCACTTAGTTGTTAAGAGCCCATTTGTACCACATATCGTCATAGGCATAGTGTTAAATTCAAAATTATTGGGGTTGTATCGTACAACCCCCGTTACATTAAGGACACTGTCCACCTTAACATTAGATTTGAGTGAGGATAGCCCATTTTGGCTGCTGGCATTGCAATTATGTATGTTATAAGTTAAAACAACCACTGAGTCGAATTCACAGAGAAATTCGATTTGGTTTTTGCACATCTTAACATCCCCAGTGTATTTGAATGGGGATTCATGAGCCATTCGTCGTCTCTTTTGGACAAAATGTTGATTATAGTCGCTTGTTTTACCTTTGGCAATTGCATTAGCCATACACTAGTCATACATATGGTGGCGTGAAGGTTTTCTCTATTTCCCAAAAAACTATTTTCATATGACGGTTCATCAGCCCAAAATATTAAAAACGCATTTTTCATTAATTGAGCAATGTTTGTGAGAAACAAATGTCATAATCGTGTTCAGCAGCAATTACTTCATATTTTGCACCACAAACGGCGTACATTTGAGAACTTTTTGGAAGGTGACAACTGACAGTGTCCCTTTAAAGTTAGACCCATGCCTACCACCGTATAATTCACACGAGCTTGGCCGTGTCGGCAGACGACGGCGGAGCACACAGGAGGCAGACAGCTGGGGCGGGCGGACAACACCTGCTGGCTTCACAGACACCAGCCAGTCACTGGTCACTGTAATAGCAAACCCCAGCCCCGACTCAAACTCACCACAACACAACCCCGACTCAAACTCAACACACCCCAACCCCGACTCAAACACACCACAACACAACCCCGACTCAAACTCAACACACCCCAACCCCGACTCAAACTCAACACGACCAGACCAGGCCAGCCCCAGCCCAGGCCCATCCCAGGCCCAGGCCAGGCCCAGCCCAGCCCAGCCAGGCCCAGCCCCAGCCAGCCCAGGCCAGCCAGGCCCAGCCAGGCCCAGCCAACCAGCCCAGCCAGGCCAGGCCAGGCCCAGCCCAGGCCCAGCCAGGCCCAGCCCAGGCCCAGCCAGGCCCAGCCCAGGGCCAGGCCCAGGCCCAGCCCAGCCTAGACAGGCCCAGGCCAGCTCAGCCTAGCCCAGCCCAGCCCAGCTCGACCTAACCGATCCAGTGCTGTCGAGCCTCGTCAGGCCATTTTCCGGCCTTAATATCACCACCCAGACCACCCCAGACCCGGACCTAGTTCGTCCCCGAACCCCGGCTGTCTCCGGAGGGGAGGGGGCAGACAAGCGGCGCCAGCAGCCAGACGGGGAGGAATTCGGCCCAGTTTAGCATCCATTCGTTCTCAGTTTAATCTCCAAACACAATGCCTTCGCTCGGTGACTGGACAGGGCTCGAGGCAAAGGGTAGCAGACATTGTTTATGGCAGTCACTGCGGGGGTAGGGGAAGGGGGTGTTTCAGGGAAACGAGACGGTATGACAGTGTCCAGCTAGGCAGATAAGGGGAGAGGATGTCGCAGTGTACAAGTGGGGATAGCGGGAATGTGGATATGTGATGCTTACCCGGACCAGTTTGAGAGCATCCTCGCAGACTTGCATACCGCGAGACTCGTACACTTGCACACATCCCAGGTACTGAAACAGANCGCCACGGCGGCGGCTCGCCCACCTACCTTCCTGTGCACCAGCAGCGTCTTCTGCTTGCCGTCGATGAAGTGTTCCTCCACCTTGGCGATGTTGTGGGAGACATCGTAGATGACGTGCATGTCAAGGTCGTCCGGAGCCATGTTGAACTGCTTGGCGAACGCCTAATGGACAGTCCAGCCGATCGCACAGCGTCAGCCTAAGGCAGGCTAAGTGCAGGTGCACGACTCTGCACTAAACTACAGTTACCGGTAAAGCACCGTAGTTGGCGATGAACGAGCGAGCACAAAAGAAATGTTTTGGTGAATCTCAACTCGATCGGGCAAGTAGTGTCTGAGATATAAAAAGGGTGCGCACGTGCAGAGGCGTCCCTGACTGGTGGGAAAATGGCGGCTAAGACCACACACCCTAACCACACACCAAATTGAAACACAATCGGCTCAGCCGTTCCTGAGACATAGAATAGAGGTGTGTAAATGCGCACGTGCTGAGATACTCCGCCCCTGACTTGTGGGAAAGTGGGGACTGAGAGGTCCCTAGCCACACACCAAGGTCGAACACAATCGGCTCAGCCGTTCCCGAGATATTGTGGTATCCAAGAACAAATTCTTCATAATCTCTGACTAACAACCGTCCGTCTGCTCTCCCTGTCAGCCCGACTTGGACTGGCCATATGAGCCGCAGCAACGCCGGCCGCCAACCCCAAGCTGACTCGGCGCTCCTCACATTTCACACATCACATTCACACTCGAGCTGTGGCTGCACCGTGCACGGTGTACCGCCCCGTGCTGCCTCTCCATTCACCGGCACATCATATCGCGCGACACTGCTTTACAGACATTCGGGCTCCGCGCCGTCCTTCCACTTCCACTTCATTGTCCCCGTTTTCGCTGCCGGGTCAAAGTGCACCTCATAGACTGGCGCGTCCACTGACGGGCCAGGTTCCGGCGGCGGCGAGCCGACACCGTCCTCACCGTCTGAGTCAGCAGCCAGCGGCGCCGCTGACGGGCCCCGGCCGGCCGGCTCAGATGCCTCGTCGGTCACGCTCACGTCACGTGCGACTGCTGCAACCTGAGCAGCCGGCACTGCTGCAACCTGAGCAGCCGACACTGCTGCAACCTGAGCAGCCGGACTGCTGCAAAACCTGAGCAGCCGGCACTGCTGCAACCTGAGCAGCCGGTACTGCTGCAACCTGGAGCAGCCGACACTGCTCAAACACTGAGCAGCTGGCCACTGCTGCAACCTGAGCAAGCCCGGCACTGCTGCAAACCTGAGCAGCCGGTACTGCTGCAACCATGAGCAGCCGACACTGCTGCAACCCTGAGCGCTGGCACTGCTGCACCTGAGCAGCCGACACTGCCTGCAACCTGAGCAGCTCTGACACTGCTCAACTGATCAGCGACACTGCTTGCAACCTGAGCAGCCGCCACTGCTGCAACCATGAGCAGCCGGTACTGCTGCAACCTGAGCAGCCGACACTGCTGCAACCTGAGCAGCTGGCACTGCTGCGTCCGCACCAAAGTCCACTACATTCGAGGCACTGACAGAAACACCCTGCAACGCCTTCACACCATTCATCCCCAGAATGAAGGACAAGTTCAGCGGCCTCCTCCTAACTACCAACACGTTGGCCTCAGCAGAGAAACCTGACACTGTTTCCAGTCTCACTTTCCCTGTGCTCTCACACACATACTGCTCCCCGCTCAATGTCACCGCGTCGACCGACTGCTTCCTCCAACGGCGGCAGATGGATGCGTGCACGACTGCACGATGCTCACCGTGCAACCTGTATCCACCAGTGCCTCACACTTGGCTCCGTCCACTGTCAGGCGCACGGTTGGCAGAGCGCCTCTCACTGACGAACTGGAGAGGAGGCTGGCGCTGAGGCCGCCTCTCCGGCGCCGTTTGCCAGGCAGCATGCGACCATGTGCCCAGACTGGTTACACCGGAAGCAGCGCCTGCTCCCGCCCAGCCGCCGCCGCGCGAGCCGCCACGGCGTTCGCCATAGTCGACACGGCGTTCGCCATAACCGCCACGGCGTTCGCCATAGACGCCACGGCGTTCGCCATAGACGTCACGGCGTTCGCCATAGCCGCCACGGCGTTCGCCATAACCGCCGCCGCGGCCGCCGCGGCCGCCTTGGCCGGCCAGTCAGTTTCTGGCCAGGTGATTGGTCTGCCCGCACGTGTAGCACACCGTGCCGGCAGACAGGTTGTCTCCTGGCTCGGTCGGCGCGGCGGTGGTTGTTCTACAGGCGTCCTGATGCCGACGGCTCGATCCAAGATGAACCAGCGCTGCTGCCACCTCCGTCCTCCAGTGCACCTTCTTCATAGCTGAGGATAGCCTTGCCCGGTCCACGATCCTAGGCAGGCACAAGGACTCCATGCGCGCACCTGCCAGCAGCGCACGCCTGGTCGACTCAGGCAAGCCGGCTACAAAGGAGCAGCTCAGGCCATCGTCACTGAGTCCGTCGAAGATGGACGCCACCTGCTAAAGGTCGGCGAGGAATACATCGAAGGACTCACCAGCCCGCAACCGGCGAGCGGCGAAAAGCTCATAGACAATCAACTTGTCAGCAGCAAAGGCGCGGCGCAGTGCCGCCTTCACCTTATCTGCGTCTTGCCGCTCCTCAGCCGACAGCTGTCGGTACACCGCTGAGTTGTCGGTACACATTTAAATAATCATTAGATTGTAAGGGGCCGTCCATTAACCCGCGCACCGACGGGGGTCTGAGCCAACCTAGAACCAACGGGGGAGGCGGTACCCCCCCCCCCGCCCCAGAGATCTTCGAAAACTACGCAACGTAAGCGATAAAGCGGAAAAACCGCGTTGGGTAGGGCCGTGACGAGTAGGGGAGACCGGGGCACGTTCTGTCACTTTTTTGCTAAATTGGTCCTGGCGGGCACACTTTTCAGAGTTGGTGATTTGATACTTCCCCAATACTGTTACATACATCAATAGCTTCAAATCGTTTTTAGGAGTTAAAAGTGGTATCTCCAGTTTGTTTCGACACCCAGGTCGATTAATGTGCATGACTCATTTGACAAACCTGCCCGTAACGGGGCAGTTCTGTCACCTGGGGGCAAATTCTTGCATTGATGGGGCACTTTTCCTGTTATCACCGAACGGTCGTTTGTGCGTCCCTGCAGGGGGAGAGAGGGTTTCATTCATCGCCACCATCAATAGTGTAGAAATGACGGCTATATACGATCCAACACTGCATTTTTGATTTTTTTATTCATGCACGAATAAGAGTCCCTGCGTACGCCTATGATTTTTCATTTTTGAGCTTTTCCCTTTCATACATTTTTAAGACCATGGACATTAGAAGCTCAAAAAAATGCTTTTTGCATAAAAATCGGTCGAATGACATGATACAATGACCTTTTCAAAAACAATCCAATATTTTTTATAATTTTGTTGCCCCTTAGCCCCCTAATTTGAATAAAAAAAACAATTTTCGTGTACATAAATTAAATATTTTGTCACCGACGAAATGAATGGTTTTTCTTTCCCATCGAAATCGGCCTAAGCGGTTCCCGAGATTCTGGGGGCCAAATCTGCCACGCAAGGTTAACGTAATTTCTGCACGCTCGTGAACTGCATCGGCACCACCCGATTCGTTTACGTGTAGTTGGTGTACCATATCTTGTAAACAACAGGCAATCTTTTATGAGTCGTTTATAAGCAATACGACTAGGAATCATGAACAGATTCAGTGAACAGACCTGCCCAGCTTGGGTGACAAACCTGCCCCACTCGACACAGGTCACACTTTTTCGTTTTTTACTGAAAACTTGGGAGAATGGGGCAGAATAACGCTCAGCACAATATTATCGACATTCCTATCAGCCCATAACAGCATTCAAAGACACTATACAATTATCTGAATGGCCACAAGCACAAATATTGTTCACTTATAAAAAGTTTGGATTTCTGTTGAAAAACAAACTTTTCCAAATTGAGCCAATCTGGTCGCAGCCATGTTGTTGCTTGATAAGTACAGGCCACTGCATGCCACAAAGGGAACATATGTTACGAAACAACAATATACCTGCGGGGATAGTTTCACGAGGAAACCCCGCTGACATAATGTGCCCCGTGACAGAACGTGCCCCGTTCTCCCCTACTACAGAAAATACTAAGATACAATTTTGATGAGGTCAACATAAAGGTCACCAGAGGTCAAAACAGGTCAAATTTTCCCATATTTCGAGTAAATTGAGCATTGCTTCACATAATCCGGGCTGACTCAGTAACTAACATAGCTAGTAGTAATCCGAAAAAAGCACTGCAATGCCATTAAAACACTCTTTCTGCGACATACCCTCAGATTTCAGACAGAGTCAATAGTTAAGGCCCCAGAGGTCAGCGAAGGTCGAAATGCTTAATTTTACTGAAAAAGTTGTTTGCTAATAACCTTTAAGATATAAAAGATAGGGAAACTATTTTGCCACCATCGTGTTTCTCTCATCACGGCGCATCGAATCATATATCGTATGACATAACTAGGTCAAACTAAAAAAATGTGACCCGACCTGAGGTCATGTCAAGGTCAAGTCAAATTTAAAATCAATCGATGGAGGTCGACAAGAGAAACATAATGGTGAAAACCATACACTCTACCTCACGTAGAAGATGAGTTATTTTGTTTGTTTATTGGGGTTTTCGGGCGCGCCGACAACTAAGGTCAATTTGCGCCCAGAAGATGAGTTAATGTACAAAAACAATATGCCCTTGGGGCACATTGGATTTGACCTTAAATAGGTCACGGAAGAAAAATACAACATGCATTCTTCTGCTTAGCTTCAAAATAGTGATAAGGATTAAAACTGTCCATATTTAGTTAGGTTTTGTTCGATTGGTGCGCATTTCAATTTTCTCCCATATACTTATAATGGGAGGTCACAAAATTGACATGACCTCAGGTCACCGATACAAAAAATCCGAGATATACGAGCTGTAGATACCCATGGCCTCATTACACACTGTGAGTTTCAAACTGTTTGGTTCTTCACTGTGACTTCGGCAAGATGTCAAACTAAAAAAAAAATGACTTGAGGTCAGGTCATTTAATGTGACCTGACAACGTGACCTTGAAAGTTAGGTCAAAAATTTCAGAAAGTGTGGGTAATTGATGCCCAAACAACTGTGAATAATTTGGCTGCGCTACGTGCCGCCGTTTTTTTGTTAGTCCCGAAAAACCTCTGGGGGGGGGGGGCGGATATCCGCTCCCCGTCGGTGCGCGGGTTAAAGGGAATGTTTCATCTTTCTGAAAGTTGTCAAATGTACGCCGGTTGCAGTGCAAATATGAAGTAAGTGCTGCTGAAAACGATGGTGATATTTGTTTCACGAAAAGTCACTTAACTTTATAAAAATCAAACTTTTCAAATTTGGGACAGTGCCGTTATCATTGAGATATCTAACTTGCTATTTAGAGAAAGTCTGTCATTATGTCTGTTCGTTGTTTGTTTGGTTTAGGGAGAGACCGCTTCGGTCCCGTCGAACTATTGAGCAGCCATGGGATGAAGGAGAAGGGATAAAGTGTGTCAAAATGAGCCGCTGATCGGGCAGTCGCCCCATGAACAGGCCCTTCCCCGCAGGACGAAGCTGCGAGGAGGGCCCACGCCATGAACGACGGCCACCACTCCCGGGGGTCGGCTCGAGGGCCGTCACTTGCCCGGTGGCCAGCAGCAACCAGACCCGGGTAAACGTCGGCGTGACAGGGGATAGAGGACCGGCAGTCGGGAGGATTAAAAGGTGGATGGTCTGTTCATCATCTAACTTTTTCCTGATAAGTATTATAAGTACGAAAGGTGGTGTAGTTTCGACACATTATAATTGAATAGTATCGAATAAATCATTTTGCAGATCACATGACAACATGTGTGTATATATTCTGCTCCCCACATTTCCCAACATCAAACCGTTCTCCTACAAGTGAAGATAATGTCTGTGTTAGAACAAATAACACGACATAACTTCCACCAATAGTACCGCCGTCCGCCCTCTGATGGGCGGAACTTGAACTATAGCCACCAGCCAGGCACGGGTTCGTTCGCACCGGATTGAAAAGTCTTTAATTCACAAACCACGATCCCTTGACGGGTGAGTACCTTGGTAATATGACGAATAAAATACGTAAAAATGCAGTCTGTATGCATAGATCGTCCAGCGGAGCGGACGGGTTAGCACTAGTACAGAGCTATAGAGAATAGGCACAATCTTTGTAGACAATTCTGGTGCATTTGAAACAGACTTGTAACTGACTCAGAGTTGAGTCATGAATCGACTTATGAGTCAGACATTTTTGGATGAGTCATGAGTTGAGTTGACTCAATTTTAAAAAGTGGGACTTGAGTCAAGAGTCCAGTCGATTCAATCTGTTTGAAACAGAACTTGAGTCAAGAGTTGAGTCAGTTATTTGGTTATGAGTCAGACTTGAGTCGACTCAAACAAATGTGAGTCAAATGCAACAGGGACATAGCTAAGGAGGCATTGGGGTCACGTCCTTCACCTGAGCAAACAAATTTACACTAGATAGAATGCGATTTTCTGACCAACGACCCCCCCCCTACGGTCAACATCAAGTAATAATAAAACTTGTGATGAGTCAAATTGAGTTGACTCAAATGTATTTTTGAGGTTGAGTCGAATCAATTTGTTAAAACTTGAATTGAGTCAATAGTCGAGTCGATTCATTTTTCATAAACAGCTCTTGAGTCAAGAGTCGAGTTGATTCATTTTTTGTTAACAGCACTTGAGTCAAGAGTCGAGTCAGTTCTTCGGCTGTTGGGTCAGACTTGAGTCGACAAAAAAAAATGTGTGTCGTTACAAGTCTGACTTGAATAGATGCAAGTATTTCGTTATCGTAATAGCAGCAGGTGATCCAGTCCAGGGCACTATACACTGGGTACTCCAAAGTTTGTTTTGGTATACACCAGAAATACACTACAATACACCATACAGAAATACACTACAATACACTATACATTAGAAATACAAAAATACACTAAATACACTATAATAATATGGCTGCATCATACTTGCGACATGTATGGCGCTTTTGTTTCGATTCCACAACTTACATATATCAGCCGTAATGTAAGCAGGCCCTGCGGACCTCCACTGGCCGAGTTGTCTTATGAGGCGGCCATCTGGTAAGTGACAAAAGTAGTCGGCGGGCGGCGCGATTGCATACTGTTGGCTAATAACTCGAGAACCGTTGGTTGGGCTTGACATTTTGATCACAAAAATCGAAATAAACACGCTCAACCTTTATTTCCATGATGCAACTTTGATATATTTCCTTGAAGAAAGTCTCGAAAACTTGGCTTGAAAAGTGGCCTTTTAACACGTAACCCTATGGGCAAGTACGAGAAGTCACGCCCATGCTACCATACGACTTTGGACCCCCCCCCCCCGATCCAGTCAATGTTCGAGAAATACTAATCGTTTTTCTCTCCGGACCGACAATCTTGAAAATACTTGAAGTGGCTGTCAGCCAATCAGAGACGGCACTTGCAAAAATCTCCTTTTGCAAACTCAAAACTGAATTGCTTAACAACGGTTCGGTTGTTAGCGGAGTGGTCCGCTCCGGCGACACGGTCGGTAGGCAGAGTGAAGGGGAGGCCCGCACGGACATAGACGGCCACATCTCCCCCTCTCACAGCCGAGTAAGCAGAGTGAAGGGGAGGCCCGCACGGACATAGACGGCCACATCTCCCCCTCTCACAGCCGAGTAAGCAGAGTGAAGGGGAGGCCCGCAGGCGAGCGACATAGACGGCCACATCATTCCCTCCCTCTCACAGCCGAGTAAGCAGAATAGGGGAGGCCCGCACGGACATAGGATCCCACATCTCCCCCTCTCACAGCCGAGTAAGCCAGTAGTGAAGGAGGCCGCAACGGACATAGGAGCGTGCCGCTGAGCATCGCCCTCTCACAGCCGGGAGTAAGCAGAGTGAAGGGGAGGGCCCGCACTGGACATAGACGGCCACATCTCCCCTCTCACCAGTCGAGTTAAAGCAGAGGTGAAGGTGTGAGGTCCCGCACGGACTAGAACGGCCAACATCTCCCCCTCTCACAGCCGAGTAAGCAGAGTGAAGGGGAGGCCCGCACGGACATAGACGGCCACATCTCCCCCCCCCCCTCTCACAGCCGAGGCGCCGGTTGTCCTGCCGCGTGCCCTTCTGACTACGACAGGGGGCTGGAAGCCGGATATTCTCGGGACGGTTTTAGCGAACTGACATTCTTGGACACAGACGACGCTCGCGTTCACGATCGGAAGCCAGCGCTGGAGCCTTTTAACCTTGTTGCGGGGCCCCTCCGCATTCCATGATACTAGTACCATGTGGCTTCGTCGGACCTTGTTGCGATAATATCGCCGGTTTCTCAGTCTTCGCCTCCGTCTCCGGCTCCCCGCGCCCCCGTCACAATCCCATCCGCCGGCGCCAGCAGAGGGAGGCGCGGCCGGCTGACTAATCATTTAGCGGGCTGGGGCCGGTGCTCGCGCACCCGGATCCCGGTTCCGAAGTGGACATGCGCTGTCCTGGGCGGACTGGAAGAGTAGAGTTGGTAGGTGTATAGAAGTTCGCGGCAGCGAGACGGTGACCACCAGACACCCCATGGAGAGGGCGCGATGAAGTCCGTTTGGCGAACCCGCGCTGACGACACCAGCCGCGGGCCGGCCCTCCCACCTCGTGAAGGCAGACTTCTCCAGGAGGCCTACGACGCTGACAGCTCTCTCCAGAGAAGCCAGACTGTGACCAGGCTTACCCTCGGCGGGCGTCTCCAGTAATCCGACCTGACCTCATCTCCAGTCACCTACCTGGCGGCAGAGGAACGTCATCGAGCTGCGGTTGACCCAGGCGAAGTTGGCCGCGCAAGACATGCCCTTGAGGTAGTCCTGACCCTCGTTGGAGTTGATGCGCGCGCAGGCCAGCTGGCGGTCGTTGGTAACAATATTGTCCCGCTTCATCGCCTTCTCCATCTGAACTAGCGCGTCTGCGGCGGGTCAGGTCACAGGTCAGGTCACAAGTCAGGGAACGAGCTGGACACACTGGACCACGAGGCGGGACAGGCTAGGCCTTAGGTTCAGTTCAGTTTATTTTGTTTAACAAAACATACATAAAATACAACAGAAAATTACGGATCAGCGCAAAAGCTTAAATCACAGCGCCTCTCCAACATAATGAAATTGAACATAACATAACCGAACCACGAACAGGTTACGCCGGGTCGGGGAACGTGGCCACAGTGGGCCATACATCGGTACAGATCAGGTGAGGTGAGTTCAGGTCAGGTCAGGTCACAGGGTATGGAATAAGGCCCCTGTGGTCCACGGGGGCGGGCGGGTAATGTCAGGTCACAGGTCAGGGCACAAGGACACTTTAAACCTATGAGTGGCAGGACGTTTTCGGCCACCCCTCAGTTTTTTCGTGGATATCTCAGGAACCGTTGGGAGCAGGCCCATGGAATTTTCGGACTTTTCCTTTTCCTAAAATTTATTTCCGCATATGGTGTACAATTGTGAGTTCTTATCCTTAAAGGGAGTGTGCCTACTCTTTTGAAATGTCAAATATATTTTTATTACGGTAAGAAGCTATTGCTTCATTATTGGTTTACGATAAAATTCACGTCTGGAGCCCCTTAGTAATTTTACTTTTATATTTTCTGTTTGCATGTTGTTTTGTTTCAAAACTCATTAAACGAGTCGTCGACTATAAACAGAGTAGGGGCAAGATGTTACCTATAATGGGCGCACTGCCAGACTAACAATTATTATGCTAGCGTTTAATTTAAAAGCAATGCTTCTAGTGCGAAAGCTCCTGAGCGACTATTGATAATAACTACTGCCAGTATGTGATTGGCGACTTGTGGAAATCTCAGCAACTAAAAGTGATTTGGTGGGGAAATGAAGTAGCATGGCTAAATTCAGAAAATATGTTCTACAGGACTTAGTTTCAACAACTCCACATGGACCAATGTGAGTAGGACACTCCCTTTACCCCGCAATTGGCCTGGGGGGGGGGCGAAAAACGCCCCCCCTCAGGATTTCACAATAGCTCACAAACGAACAACGTACAACGCCAAACTGGACAACCAGGTACCTTATCCTGCATCAATTTGGCCGGTCTTCCATTGGCAAATTTTTCAAAAAAATGCGTCGATTTTTTTTTGCAAGTTATACGAATAGAACGTCACTACACACCACTTTGGCGCCAAAATATCAGCTAAGTCTAAACAGGCTGTAAATAACATTTCCTTAAGCAAAATGCAATTCGAAAAACGTTCAAAAGATAGCAAAATTGCAAGGGGTAGAAAAATGCTATCTCGATTTGTGAAAATTTGGATTTTTGACCCCCCAAAAACAAAAAAATCATTTTTTTGGAAAAATGCCCACAAAATCAGCATTTAAAAAAAAAAAAAAAAAAAAAAAAAAAAAAAAAACGGAAGATTTGTAAGAGAAACCACATATTTACATTACCCAACGAATTTAAGGTCATATCTCTTATTTTTGAATCACTGTGATGCTCCCCAAGGAGGTTTTGATTACCTCATGACTCATTTTTTTGAAAGTACGTTTTTGGGCTTTATCGACCAGATACATACAAAAATGGTACCGCTGTGTTGCGTGAGACAAAACTTGGATTATATAAATGGCATTTTTTTAATTATATTTTATTATATTTCCAAATCTGACCTCATTATGACCTGACCTTGACCTTATTATCGGCAGATCTGCAAATGGCTGTTTTAATCGAATTATTTGTGTAAGATAACCATAAAACATTTGGCGCATGATCTCTTGGAAATATGACCTGATTTACCTGACCTTGACCTTGGCTATACAAATTTCACTTCTGTAACAAGAGATGCACTTTATACATTTTTAGACACTTTGTGCGATGTTTCGTCTCAATTTACGGCTTTGATGGGAAGTATGGCCAAAAACTAAAATAAACAACCATTTGACCTTTGGACCTGACTGAACTTGACATGACCTTATTTTTTAAAAAATCGAGATACGGCTTAAGAGTGATCTCGTTGAGAGCTTTTCAATTGCCGTCTTGCGGCGGTCTCCTGCGGTAATTGGTTACGTTGAGATAAACGATTGGGGCGTTTTTCGCGCCACCCCCCCCGCCCCCCCAGCCAATGGCGTTCGGCTGAGACCCCACCAATGCCCGGGAACAGACGCGGTTCCAGGGCCCGATTTTGGCGGCTTTCTTTTCGGCGATTTATTTTTGGAACGAGGATACAGAGAACCGTTTTTTTCAGTTCTTTCTAACTGCATCAAGTATGAAACAAGCTTACAAATATTCAGAGGTTGACTGAAAAACAAGTTTCAAAATAAGTTGTTGCTAATTAAATACCGTAGGCAACTTACAAAGGCAAAGACGGTTTCAGGGGAATTGAAAAGGCGGGTTCCCAGGAAGTGTTAAAACGTTGGTGGCAGTCATTATAGTGAGTATGGATATTTATGACTATGAAGATGCAAAAGATGAGTTTCTCCTTCCATTATTTGCAAAAACTATCCATATTACTTGCAAGGGCGTGTTCAGGTAGCAGGAAAAGGGGAACGACTGACTAATGATGACGATATGCCACAACTAGCCAGCCGATTACAGACGGAATAATAAATAATATCAAGACATAATACCAAGATATATGCACATATGGGTAAAGGGAGTATGAAATCACTTTTTCTCAGCCGGACCGCCTCCAGGAATCGGAAAGGAAGGTAGGTCCATATTTATTGCAAGGAAACTAAAAGATGCTGTCGCCCATAGCGAATGACAAACAAAAAATACTGCAAATTAATTGAGGATAAAAACCAACGCCCACCAGAGGACTATCTCTCACGACAAAAACGCAAATTATAAAAGATAATAAGTGACTCCAGGTAGAGGAGATAAAAAAGAAAAAAAATGACAAAAAAGGTAACAACAAATTGAAAATTAAAAAGATATGCCAAAGTAAAAAATCAAACTGATTGAATAGTAAGCTAATTTATAGTAACGGAAAACATATTAACTAGCACAAACGGTCTAATTCCCCCACCACAAAAGGATCCTACGGACCAGGCACGTAGCAACAGATAATTTTGTTCCAGAGCGGGGAGGGGGGCGCCATCAAAAAAGAGCCTCATGCGCGTTGAAAGACTCCACCTCCCCAAAAAGAGTGAATGAAAAAACTGACGGACTTTCAGAGACCACTATTTAAGTATTTTATTTCATTTTCATTTTTGATGATTCTTAGAAATACAAAAAATCAACTTCTGATGACCGCGATGGACCAAGGCCCTCAGAAGAACCATTAAACCAGGGCACGTGCCAGGGATTCTCAGTCCATGGGGCGCCTCCCAAACGTAGTCATTGTAACATGCACCGCAGCCAGAATTTTCGCCCAGGGGGGGAGGGGCGCCCGAGAAGGACCCATTCACGAGCCCGTTAGAAAGTAGCCGGGATTCGTCCGATGTCGGACGCAATCAAAAGCGGTCCTCTACCCAAGCACTTAAGCCAGGATTTACCCACGGGATGAGGGGGGGGGAGACGCCTCGAGAGGGCTAATTCCAGGAGCACTTCAGAAGAGGCCAATTGAGAAACGGATAAAAGGTCCTACTCCCCTCCGTACCTTCGTAGCAAGCCCATTTGGCAAGTTCATGCGGCCCTTCTGACCCACCCAGTCCTTTGCTGTCTTGTTCAGGGACCCTTAACCTGCACAGGGGTCCTACGACCTCTTCTCCAGGGGCCCATCTGGCTGGCTAGGGGCCAATTCGACGTGTGTTCAGGAGACCTTTGACACACTCAGGATGGGACCCTAAATAACCTCTGAAGTGCTCGTTAACTCTTCAAAGACCCACGCTCCGCGTGAGAACTTAGACCATTGTACCGGGCTTCGCCAGTCTCATCGGCCTTTCCGGCCACCGTAGGCCTGCCAGGCCTCTTAGGGGGGGGGGGCGGACGCCTCCGCCGCCTCACCCCCGTTGGCTACATGCCTGTCCTGGACACGCCTATCAGGTAAAACATGTAAACGGGACTATATATGCTCAGTAACGCATTCATATTGTTTGGTAGCAGCTTTCCTGTGGTAAGTATTTCCATTTATTTGACATCCCTTTTTCATTAACTTGTCACCACCTATGGATAGAATATGCTTCACAACTATTTTGTCCGATGCCACAATAACGCGCCATTTCAACTATCCCAAAACAAAACCACAAAAACTGTTTCACTATGCATTTCTTCACCCCATCCCCCATATTTAATAACCTGCAAACGTCCATGTTTTTTTCTTTAAAAAAAATGCTGTCATATGTCAATCTTTGATTCAATCTGTATTGATCCTCATTACTTGCGTTACAATCGATTAAAAGACATGGCGGCTGTGTTGGAACAAAAACACCTCTAACATTTTTGTGTTTTTGCCCTCTGTCTGGACGGTCACAGCCTGTCTGGACGGTCACAGCCTGTGAGCGTCCCTATTCATTTGTTAAAAGAAAAGTAGATCGTGTTGAGGGGAACCAAACGCAATTTTATTTGTGGAAATCCGCGAGTAACTAGAATCTCAAGGGAAGTGCCTGTCACTAATTAGGGGTAGCCAGAGCCTGCGACTAATAGGGTTAAATGGAATGTTTCACTTCTCTGAAAGTTTGTCCAATGTACGCCGTTGTGGTGCAAAAATATGAAGTGGATCTTGTTAATCATGTTCGATTTTTGACATTTTGTTTCCCACAACAGTCGCTCAATTTCTGGAAAAAATAGTTTTTAGTATTTGGGCTGATGATGTTCTATGAAGGAATTTTGGGAAATAGAGAAAAACCTTCACGCTGCAATATGTCATGGACTAGTTGTATGGCTAATTATAGCCAAATGTAAAACAGTTACTTCATCAACATTTGATAAAAAGGGATGACGACTCGGCTTTAAGGAGGTACCTTAATACACTAAGGCCTTTATTTTTTGCAGATGTTCAAAACCAAACTCAAATTACTGGTCGATTAGACCTCTGTGGGTGTTTTAACTTCTACAATTACTTAATTTCAATGGAATTCCAACAACTTGGCCATCTCAACTCGAATCTTATGTTAATGTGAAACATTCCCTTTAAGTCACAAAGCAGGATATCACACAAGAACGGCCGGTCTAAAACATGCCACACGTGTGACCTGTGACCGTCCAGACAGGCTGTGACCGTCCAGACAGGCTGTGACCGTCCAGACAGGCTGTGACCGTCCAGAAACGGCTGTGGACCTGCCAGACAGGCATGTGACGTCCAGACAGACTGTGACCGTCCAGAACAGGCTGTGACCGTCCAGACAGGCTGTGACCGTCCAGACAGGCTGTGACCGTCCAGACAGGCTGTGACCGTCCAGACAGGCTGTGCTGTGACCGTCCAGACAGGCTGTGACCGTCCAGACAGGCTGTGACCGTCCAGACAGGCTGTGACCATCCGACAGGCTGTGGGACCGTCCAACAGGCTGTGCCGTCCAACAGGCTGTGACCGGTCCAGACAGGCGGTTGACCGTCAGACAGGCTGTGACCGTCCAGACAGGCTGATGACCGTCAGACAGCGCGTGGACCGTCCAGGACAGCTGTGCTGGTGACCGTCCAGACAGGCTGTGACCGTCCAACAGGCTGCGACCGTCCAGACAGGCTGTGACCGTCCAGCAGGCTTGGACCGTCCAGACAGGCTGTGACCGTCCAGACAGGCTGTGACTGTGGACCGTCCAGGACAGGCTGTGACCGTCCAGACAGACTGTGACGTCCAGACAGGCTGTGACCGTCCAGACCAGACTGTGACCGTCCAGACAGGTGCTGTGACCGTCCAACGGCTGTGACGTCCAGACAGGCTGTGGACAGTCCAGAAACAGGCTGTGACCGTCCCAGACAGGCTGTGACCGTCAGGACAGGCTGTGACCGTCCAGACAGGCTGTGACCGTCAGACAGGCTGTGACCGCTGCCAGACAGGCTGTACCGTTCCAGGACAGGCTGTTGACGCGTCAGACAAGGAGCTGTGACCGTCCAGACAGGCTGTGGACGTCCATACGGCTTGTACCGTCCAGACAGGGGCTGTGACCGTCCACAGGCTGTGACCGTCCAGACAGGGCTGCTGACGTCCAGACAGGGCTGTGACCGTCCAGACGGCTGTGACGTCCAGACAGGCGGTGACCGTCCAGACAGGCTGTGACCGTCCAGAAGGCTGTGGACCGTCCAGACAGGCTGTGACGTCCAGACAGGCTGGGACCTCCAGACAGGCTGTGACCGTCCAGACAGGCCTGTGACCGTCCCAAGACAGGCTGTGCTGTGGACCGTCAGACAGGCTGTGACCGTCCAGACGGCTGGGTGACCGTCCAGACAGGCTGTGACCGTGCCCAGACAGGCTGTTGACCGTCCAGGACAGGCTGTGCCGTCCAGACAGGCTGTGGACCGTCCAGAACAGGCTGTGCCGTCCAGACAGGCTGTGACCTCAGGACAGGCTGTGACGTCAAAGGCTGTGACCATCCAGACAGGCTGTGAACCGTCCAGACAGGGCTGTTTGCTGTGGACCGTCCGACAGGCGTGACCGTCCAGACAGGCTGTGACCGTCAGACAGGGCTGTGACCGTCCAGTACAGGCTGGGACCGTCCAGACAGGCTTGACATCCAACAGGGCTGGTGACCGTCCAGACAGGGCTGTGACCGTCCAACAGGCTGTGACCGTCCAGACAGGCGTGACCGGTCCAGACAGGCTGTGACCGTTCCACGACAGGCTGTGACCGTCAGGACAGGCTGTGCTGTGACCAGTCCAGGAAGGCTGTGACCGTCCAGACAGGCTGTGACGTCCAGACAGGCTGGTGGACCGTCCAGACAGGCTGTGACCGTCCAGACAGGCTGTGACCGTCCAGACAGGCTGTGACCATCCAGACAGGCTGTGACCGTCCAGACAGGCTGTGACCGTCCAGACAGGCTGTGACCGTCCAGACAGCTGTGACCGGTCCAGACAGGCTTTGACCGTCCAGAACAGGCTGTGACCGTCCAGACAGGCTGTGACGTCCAAACAGGCTGTGACCGTCCAGACAGGCTGTGACCGTCCAGACAGAACTGTGCCGCCCAGACAGGGACTGACCATCCAGACAGGCTGTGACCGTCCAGACAGGCTTGACGTCCAGACAGGTGTGACCGTCCAGACAGCTGTGAACCGTCCAGACAGGCTGTTGACGTCCAGACAGGCTTGGACGTCCAGACAGGCTGTGACCGTCCAGACAGGCTGTGACCGTCCAGACAGGCTGTGACCGTCCAAACAGGCTGTGACCGCCCAGACAGGCTGTGACAGTCCAGACAGGCTGTGACCGTCCAGACAGGCTGTGACCGTCCAGACAGGCTGTGACAGTCCAGACAGGCTGTGACCGTCCAGACAGGCTGTGACCGTCCAGACAGGCTGTGACCGTCCAGACAGGCTGTGACCGCCCAGAAGATACACAGCATAACCCAACAGCTACAGATCAACTCAGCTGAGAGACTTTTTAAGATGTCGAGTAAAAAAAAAAGTTTTGGTCAGAACAAGTCAGCACGTGAAATCAGAATAGGCCAGACCATTACATGAGACGACCAGCCAGGTAACCAGGTAAAGTGAAATAAAGTATTGTCGTTGTGAGGCGCGTGAGTGATAACTGTATGTGCGGTGTCATTGCCACACCCCCTGCTGGGCGCGCCTCTGCGGGAGGCCGGATCTGCCTCCAGCTGGGCGCGACCCTGCGACCGGCGGCGGTTGGGACGGAGCGAGAGCCGGGGGCGGCGGGCAGTTGTGACCTGACGCTGGAGCTGAGCGGAGGTAATATACGGACACAAGGGAACGCTGCCTCTCTACTCAACATCGTCAACACAACACTAGCACTCAGCATTATTATAAATAAAACGGAATATCAGTCGCAGCAGTTGTCAATCACCAAAACGTAAGCATCCTTCAGCAGAACGAGGAATGGCGACCCGTATCCCCAGGAGCGCACTAAGGGATACTCAATTCAGGGGTAAATTTCACTGAGTGTACCGCACGACCCACCCTTGCCTGCCTGTCGCCGCCCCGGCCCTGTGTCAGCCTGTGTTCCCCCGGTCAGACCCAGCCGACTATGGCTACCCCGGCCCGTGTCAGCCTGTGTTCCCGCGGTCAGACCCAGCCCGACTTATGGCTATACCCGGCCCTGTGTTCCGGCGATCAGACCCAGCCGATCTATGGCTACCCCGGCCCTGTGTCAGCTGGTGTTCCCTGCGTCAGACCAGCCGACTATGGGCTACCCGGCCTGTGTCAGCCTGTGTTCCCGCGGTCAGACCCAGCCGACTATGGCTACCCCGGCCCTGTGTTCCCGCGATCAGACCCAGCCGACTATGGCTACCCCGGCCCTGTGTCAGCCTGTGTTCCCCGCGGTCAGACCCAACCCGACTATGGCTACCCCGGCCCTGTGTTTCCGCGATCAGACCCAGCCGACTATGGCTACCCCGGCCCTGTGTCAGCCTGTGTTCCCCCGGTCAGAAACCAACCCGACTAATGGCTACCCCGGCCCTTTGTGTTCCCGCGATCAGACCAGCGACTATGGCTACCCCGGCCCTGTGTCAGCCTTGTGTTCCCCCGGTCAGACCCAGCCGACTATGGCTACCCCGGCCCTGTGTCAGCCTGTGTTCCAGCGACAGACCCAGCGACTAATGGCTACATCCGGCCGCTGTGTCAGACTGTGTTCCCCCGGTCAGACCCAGCCGACTATGGCTATACCCCGGCCCTGTGTCAGCCTGTGTTCCCCCCGGTCAGACCCAGCCGACTATGGCTAATACCCCGGCCCTGTGGTCAGCCTGTTGTTCCCCCCGGTCAGACCAGCGACTATGGGCTACCCGGCCCTGTGTCAGCCCTTGTTCCCCCCCCGGTCAAGACACAAACCGACCTATGGCTACCCTGGGTGCCCGGCGCCTGTGTTTCCCGCGGTCAGACCAGCCGACTGTGGCTCCTCGGCCCTGGTGTTCCCGGGTCAGAACCCAGCCGACTATGGCTACCGTCCCGGCCTAGTGTCAGCCTGTGTTCCACGTCAGACCCAGCCGACTATGGCTCCTCCCGGCCCTGTGTCGAGCCTGTTTCCCCGCCGTCCAGACCCCAGCACGAACTGTGGCCTACCCCGGCCCTGTGTCACCTGTGTTCCCCCGGTCAGACCCAGACCGACTATGGTACCCCGGCCTGTGTCAGCCTGTGTTCCCGCGGTCAGACCCGCCCGACTATGGCTACCCGGCCCTGTGTCGCCTGTGTTCCCCGACAGACCAAGCCGACTATGCTACCCCGCCCTGTGTCCAGCCTGTGTTCCCGCGGTCAGACCCAGCCAGACTAATGGCTACCCCGGCCCCTGTGTCAGCCTGTGTTCCCCGCGGTCAGACCCCCAGCCGACCTATGGCTACCCCGGCCCTGTGTCAGTTGTTGTTCCCCGGTCAGACCCAGCCGACTATGGCTTACCTCCGGCCTGTGTCGGCCTGTGTTACCGCGTAGACCCAGACCGACTATGGCTACCGGCCCTGTGTCGGCCTGTGTTCCGGCGGGTCAGCCCAGCCGACTATGGCTACCGCGGCCTGTGTTCCCCCGGTCAGACCCAGCCGACTATGGCTACCCCGGCCCCGCCCCGGCCGACTGCCGGCCTCTCACCTGTGGCCACCTGGTGACCGAAGCCGCGGCTGCCGCTGTGAATCATGATGCACACCTGGCCCTTGAACTCCACGCCCATCTTGCTGGCTGCCCATGGATCGTATATCTCGTCGACTACCTGGATCTCGGCGTAGTGGTTGCCGGCACCGAGCGTGCCCAGCTGTGGAGCGTGGACGCTGTCAGGGAGTTATCTGGGGCGAGGGAGACGACAGGCAAGGGCTTAGTGCGACACCAACACGGTGCGACACCATCTGTCTTGTATGTGAACAGGGGCGCAGCCAGACCTTCAGAAGGGTGGGGGAAAGCCAGCCATGGTAGGCCCTCCCCAAAAAAACTAACCCTGAATATGAAAAACTCTACGGATTTCGGCCACTATATTTTGTGAGGGTCCCCTTTTAACATTTGTATTTAATAATGTATTAGCTGGATTAGACTAGAATCCTAAAAACCCTTATAATGGACCCTGAACCAGACACGAAGTCAGAATTTCGTCCGGGGGCCGAAATTCTGACGTCTTTCAAGGGCCCTTTCCCGAGCCATGAAAGGGCTAAACAAAACGGATGAAAAGGCACGTTACAAGGTTGGAGAATGCAATATGACCCTGTATGGTATGGGCCATACCGACTTTTAGGAGCTGGAGTTAGCAAATTGTCATATCAACTTTATAGCCAGCGACACTAATTTGCAAGGGTGCCGGAACCTTCCGAAAGTTGGAGGGTGGGGGGGGGGGAAGGAGGCATTCTGAAGTAGATTTTTCCATGTAACGCTCATAGGCTTAATGCTCAAATATAAAAGTGGTGGGGGCAGCTGCCCCCTGCCCCCGGTTCCTGCGTCCTTGCTAATTTGGAATCAGTTATACCAGCTTCAAATATTTGTTAGGCTGAAGACCTGAAAAGCTTTAATCTATTGCGACGCGAAAACCTTTAGACTTAGGTATGCCCTAGATATGCATTCTAATCAGTGCGTCCCATTGCGTATGGTGCGGACCTCTAAAATTGTTTTTGTGCGTCTAAAAAGTGCACTGAAAAAGGTGATAAAGCGAACTATTTTGCCAAATCATAAAGGAAAGTAGCAATATAACGCATAATTGCGCAGAGAAATGGCGCGTTTTTAACCCGCATATGATATAATTTGTAAATATAGTGCACTGCGGAGCGGCGCGAAAATTTTGAGTTTTATTCCCTGGACAAATGCATTCAATCAATCAATCAATCAATCAAAATATATTAACAAACAAATAAACATAATGGACAAAACATTGGCGATTGGTGCAAATGCATATGTGCATAAATCAGGGCACCTCTCGCAATATACAAAAATCGCTATCCGACCACCGTCACGGGCACCACCCCACCGCACCAGCCGACGCAACAAGCTGCCGAACCGCGCCGATCACTGGCCCCCATCTTTATATCATTCTACCAAGTTATAGATCGTAGTTCGCTCAAAAAATTTTTATTGGAATGAACGGGCGACCCTGCCATCGCCACCTTGTGTTCTTTTGAGCTCGTGTGCCATGCAAGAGATGTGTATTTTGTGTGTCAGAGAAGCTAACTGTGAACAATTGAGGTGTTGCAAAATGCTCGCACTCACTCTCGCTCTCGCAATAATCTAGTTCTGCAATGTGCGTGGAGCTGACATTGTAAGATGAAATGGGTTGTGGTTTCAGGTAGTCTCTCTTGAAAGTATCTACCCACTGTGGCGGTGGCGCCACCCGTCCCGACCGAGGAAGGGCAGTTCAGTTTGAAAGTCACTGGATTGCCTGACCCGGGACGGCGGAATGCGAGGGGAGCGAGCCGTCAGACGAACCCAGGAACCACCGGCCCCGATACTGTGCCAGAACACACCTTCTAGGTGCGTGTGTGAAGGTGTGTTGTGTCGTTTACCTTGTCATCTGGAAGGGCTTTGAGACTGGACTTTAAGTCACCAAGCTGTAAACGGCAGACCATTGGGATCCTATTTTTTGGCTGTAGCTTTGAAACAAAATAATAAACGAATTTATCGCACTACACGTAGCTCGTCGTAAAAGCAGACGTCGCAGCGGGCGCGTTAGTTATAGATATCTTGGCGGGCGCGCCGCACTGTAGTTGTTTCTGACTCTGCACCAATTTTTTCCCATTTAGGTTGGTAAGTGTCAAACAAAAAGTTGTGTTACTTGCCATTCACTCGTAATGATAAAACACGCGCAAGAATTGATGCTGACGCTCTCTCTCTCTCTCNACCCGAAGTCACTTCGAATGTTCACGTCGAGAGGTTTCAAAACGTTTCTTTACGCGTCTTTCTAGTCCCTTTAGTTTTCGAGTTAGATGGGGTTATTTTGACCCCCCCCCCCCACCATGGCGAAGTTGTCTCAGAGGGAAACCAGGGCGCTGGCTAGGGAAAGCCAATATGTTTGGACGGTAAGTGTACAAAATATTGTAATTAGGGACAATTCCCAATTATTTTTGAGGGAGCACAATTGTTTCTTAACCACAGTGACACTGCCCGCCAATCGTTATTGAGAAGTGAGACTGGGAAAGGAATATGTAGTCGAGAGACCTGTTCAGTGACGATCTACCGATAATTGTTCTGCAAATGCACCACATAAACAGTAAAACACGTGAAAAGATGCAATTGTATTTTATGCGTATGAAAATATATTGGTTATGATAATACACTGTATTGCGTTTCCTTGTAGATAGGTACACTTGCATAATTAATAGTGCCACTGACGGATCCAGGGAAGCACAGGTCAAGCCCACACACAAAAACGCCTAAAACCGGCGCAAAATAGACAGTTTGTGATATAGAAGGAAATCTCAGCAACTTGTACTGAGGACAGTTGGCAAATTAGCTATCAATGCGTAAGCAAGCAAAATTCCATGAGTTTCCAGAGTTATGTCAGACTTTGGGGATTTGTCCACCCCAAGCCACCCGTTCTGGATCAGCCTTTGCAGTTTGCATATAGCACACACTGCTAGGGAAGACGGGGGACTGCCACTTACCGCTTGGTGCTAGCTGCTTCACATTAAGCGTTATACTGCGCCGCACGGCAGAGAACACTGCGGTACAGTATACATACCAGTCCAAGAGACATCAATGAACAAATCACACATCTGGAGACTGCATTGTGGTGCTAGCGTACTAACACAAGTGGTAGACTGCACCGCACGGCACATAAATATTGCAGTACAGCCTAACTTCTCCATCCTCCTGTGGGTGGTAGATAGAAAACTCGGTATTACAGTAAGTATCCATTGATTTGGCATAGTTAGCTAGGAAACACCATCCACCTTTTAATCCTCCCGACTGCCGTCCTCTATCCCCTGTCACGCCGACGCTTACCCGGGTCTGGTGGCCGCTGGCCACCGGGCAAGTGACGGCCCCTCGAGCCGTCCCCCGAGTCGGTGGCCGTGTTTCATGGCGTGGGCCCTCCTTGCACTTCGTCCTGCGGGAAGGGCCTGTCATGGGGCGGCTGCCGCGTCAGCGGTTCATTTTGACCCACTTTACCCCTTTCTCCTTCCATCCCCATGCTGCGCAATGTCCGAACGGGCCGAAGCGTCTCTCCCTAAACCAAAAAAAGAAAAAAAAGCTTAGGTACTTATAATAGGGGTTAAGTTAATACCTTTCAATGAAATTTGACCAACATGCTTAGCTGCGTATTACATATTCCTACATTTGGTGCAATGCAAAAGACGCTATTTAATGGCAAAATTAATCATAACAAAATTTTGAGTACCAGGCACATACATAAAATGTCCTTCAACGTCGCTGGCACAGATTCATTGGTTGGGGACAACTTTCCAGGAAAAGGACCTTTTGCCCAAAAGAACCCAAGTGTATCAAAAGGTCCGGTTTTATATTCAAAGGAAACGATTTCACCTAACCCTGTCTGAGAAGGTCAGCGCCTGAATGGGCCCTTGGCTGGCCTAAGAGAGCCCTTCACCGGCTGATAGGTACCCTTGTTCAGCTTGACAGGGCTCTCGTCCCGTCTAAGAGGGCCTCCGTTCTTTATTAAATGGTTCTACTATAACTATGGGAATGTTGGGTGTCTCGCCACTGAGATAAGATTTGCGTCATACGCAGATTCCGCGGCAAACTAGCCGTAACCAGGTTAAATTGAGCCGTAACTGTGTAGTGTTTGCGTGCATTTTAGACCTAGTGGCTAGTGACCGTGTAACTGCGGTGGGTTACGAGGAAACCATCAATTTTTGTGAGGTCGAAATATTGTATCGAAAGATTCAGAAGCTCAAGCAACGCGTCTGATATTACGTACTGTATGTCACTAGTTAGCCATTATTGTGTGCAACAGCTTCCTTTTCTGAGTTGTCTAATGTCTTAAGCATGACGTCATACAATGCCATGAAGTGTTTGAGGTCATGAAGGATAACAGAGAAACATGCTTATTTTTCGACGGATATCCATCTATTTTAAGCTGGAGTATTATGCATCTTGACCTAGCATCAACAGGAAAAGCTGCCATACAGAATATGTTTAGAGCTTTTCTCAACCGCATAGATGCTGAAAGACAGTTAGAGACAGTGACCGTATGATGACTGAATGATTGTTATGTTATGTACCACCCAATGTGTGTGCGAAATAAATGCTATTATTATTAGTATTATTATTATTGTCCGAGCAAATGTTATATTCGTATTCTAAATAGCTCAAAATACTCCGTATAGCCGCCTTTCAAGACACTTTCAATGTGACTTATTCTCTTTAATCCTTAAGATTAAATGTGTGCCCTCTGATGAATGCACCATTGCACCACGGTGGGCCGGCCGTGGACTGCGGGCCACCGGTCGTCTCCGGCTGTAACACTGCCCGTCACATGGGGCTCTGTACTGCAGACGCTGCAGCAGTGGCAGAGCAGCCGTACGCTGACGGTGGCCAGTCGCCGCGCACCGCGTGTCTGCCCCTCCAGCTCCGGCCCTGCCCCGGCACTGAACAGCGCCATTAGTTCCTGTCGCCCAAACAATGGCCCGCGCTCAAAACGCGCACGCGCAGCCGAGCCCCGGCCCCGCCGTGGAAACATGGCCGTTCTCGGCCGGCGCGACACGAATTTCAAATATGTCGTCCGGTGGTGGCCGGCGTGACAGTTTCTCACAGAGATTGGCAGGCGGGGACGTGCATGGCCAGATGCAATCTGGCCGGACAGACATAAATAAGATGTAATTGTTAAACGAGGCGCGGCTGTTTGGCGCACCGGCCGGTGAGAGGTGATCATGTTTCGGTGACGGCGCGATGCCAGCTATGCCGGCTGCTGGAGCCATCCAGGGAATCATGCTGGGAGCGGTATGGCTACTAGAAACGGAGGACGACATAGGAATGAGCGAGTATCGGGGAGGCTGAGCGAGATACGTGTTCCCGTACCAATCAGTGGCAGGTGTGAACGACAGCGGCCGGCGCAGGAATGTGGAATGGGAGGTCTGAGACATTCACTCCCAGAGGTTCCCTGATTTGGAGGACGAAAGTTACCGGCAGTGATTTACTAGGTATGGGACGTCTTTGCTGAGGGAGTATAACATTCCTATTTCCATTTATAAATGCACACCATATGTAATACGACAATCCGGTTTCATGGAACTATTAAATCAAGAATTTAGCTTTTGAACGGTCTCACTAAGCAAAGCATATAATACACCAGCCCAATAATCCACAGTAGTCAGTATATTGCAACTCCAGTTTACCCATGAGTTTCTTCCTAGCCTTATGCCAGACAGGATCGCCGAGAGGTCTTCTACTTTCCGCACAGTTCAAAGGCGCCTCATACCAGACCGCCCCTCCCTTGGCTGGCTATAGAGAACCGATCGATAGCACGTGTGTGGGTCGAATCCTAGCTGAGCATTTCCTGTGATAGCTGAACCCGGAGCCAGGGGACTCAGTCGAATATGACGACACGTCACAAGTTATTCACTGTATGCGGCTATTGTTCGCAATATTGCGCCACTCCACTTACATAATAATTTCGAACACAAGGTGGCGTGAATACGGCAATGACTGTGCTGAGACCAATCCAACAACGGACAATAGACCCGCACGGTTTGTCTTCATACCATTCGCATTTCTGATTCGCAATATAACGTAATGAATACACTGCATTGTTGTAATGACATCTTTGTGATGTTATAACAATGTTGTCACAGTCTGCGAAAAGGAGCTACACAATAAGTTCGCTCCAACCAACACTCACGCGCAGCTCAATCTTGCGCAATCTCAACTGTGCTAGTGTGCTATGGGAGGTGAAATTGGCTCGTGCCGTCCCATAACGCTGACACGGTGTCAACTCAGTCCAGTTAAATCCCAGCATGAACTCCCCGACTTCCCCACTCCTGTGTTCCGGCGCTCAGCTTCTGTCTCGTCCCCGGTCTCCGACCCCCGTCCTTCCCCGTTCCTCTCCTCCCTTGCCTGGCACACCGTCTCCCTGCGTGCGGCCCGACTCCGACCCCGGCCCCGGCTTCGGCCCAGCCACGCCGTTCGTGCGCTATCGCCACAGGGCCGTCACACCAACAGACAACCATAGGCTAATGAGTGTATTATTATTCGCGGCCGCATCGTGACGTCGGATTAATTCGCACCTGATTAGCGCGGCTGGAATGCGGTGGCGTGGAGCGAAGCGAATTGGACGAGCCGCCGCCGGCCGCCGCCAGGGGCGCTCGCGTCGCCGCCCCGCCGTCCGCGCCGCGCCGCGCCGGTGCCGTGCCGGTGCCGGTGGTGGGCCTCTCTATCGACTCAGGAGACTCGGAGCGTGAGACGCAGCCGTGCCCAGCACCCGCTGAACGGATAATCACCGCCCTAGGAATGTAATGGGCCTAATTTTATAATAGAACACAGACTTTAAGCGCAATTTAAGTTCCATTCGGCTTGCCAATCGCGCCCGGTCACGAACGCCTTTCATTACGCGCGGCGGCCCGTGCTCGGGGCGCGCCGGCGCCGCACGGCCCGGCCCGACACGGCCGCTCCATCCGCCGGCTGCAATCGAGAAGCCAAGCACGTACCGGAGCGCCGCTAAATGCCAGCTCTGCGATCGGCTGATGGACTCTGGT
Organism: Semibalanus balanoides; assembly: GCA_014673585.1. Classification (NCBI taxonomy): domain Eukaryota; kingdom Metazoa; phylum Arthropoda; class Thecostraca; order Balanomorpha; family Balanidae; genus Semibalanus; species Semibalanus balanoides. The sequence goes on along the minus strand of VOPJ01008680.1, from coordinate 155,471 downwards.
CGTGGTGTGGTGCGGCAGCCCGCGGCGCGCCGGAGAAGGTTCGCGACCCGGCCGCGGCCGGTCAGTCAGCCGCTCCCTATCCACAATTACAGCGCCGCGCCGAGTCTGCTGCCGCTGACGCCGCGGCGCGCGGTATTAAAGCGCAGTTAGGCGTTATTACCGCAATACGGGCCGATCTAATTTGACCGCACATGTGTTTTAGCGCAGCGTCAGACGTAATGGCCTCATTACCAGAGACAAATGTTGAGTAATAACAGCGCAGAGCGCACTGAGTAACACCTGCGGCTGGACAATGATATCTAAATCCGCGCGGCTGGCCGGCATGTCTGATTGTCTGATAATGGTGCAACTGACGCCGCTACGGCCGCCAATGGATGCTGATTGGGCCACCGGTAATGGGTGGGCTAATGGCGCCGGTAACCGGGGATCAGGCCAGACCCGCAGTGCCGACCTCGCTCCTGGAGCACTGTCACCGTTCGCTGGCCGACACCGTTCTCCGGGTCCGCTCCGGAGCACGTCAGGTTCGCTCTGGAGTACGTCAGGCCCGCTCCGGAGCACGTCAGGCCCGCTCCGGAGCACGTCAGGCCCGCTCCGGAGCACGTCAGGTTCGCTCTGGAGTACGTCAGGCCGCTGTGTGAGACGTGTACTTATAGTTGAAGCGGTATAATCGCAAGTCAGCGGGATCGTGTTGACCTGCACCAAAACTGATCAGACTTACTGAATGGTTTGGTTTCATCACACGAAAATGGTACCAACCACGAATAATTACTTTGCAATGTTTCCCAGGAACAGAGATGTGTGTTCAGGAAAAACGGAATATTTAACTTTGTGTCAGTAAATAAAGTCGCGGATTCAAATTATCTCGGAATTTTCGAAAAATGTACATTATTGGCTTCTGTCGCACGGATCACTGCGTTCCCACGATACAGAAGCTGGATTGTGCCCGTATCACGTAGACGTCTTCTCACTCATTACCGTTAGGGCACCGTCCAGCTATTCGTGTTAGCCTGCTATACCGGGTGGGCGCTGCTCCCACACAGACGGACCGGACAGTTCGGCGGTGAGTGGCCGCTCGTTCCACGGGAGCAGGATAGTTCGGCGGTGAGTGGCCGCTCGTTCCACGGGAGATGTGCGTCAGTGGCAGCCACAGTCCTGCGTGCCACTGGAGTGACGCCCGCCCTGCCCTGCTGGCGACAGAGACTGGGGAGGAGGGAGGCTGTGGTAATTGGTCTCGGCTGAAACACATGCGACATGTCGAAGCACAACGTGTCACCAAGAAATCGAAAGGTGCTGTTATCACTCGCGAGTCGTGTAGGAAGTTTTCATTGATTCCAGCGAACAGCTATAAACTTTTTGGTGCAAGATACCAGTTGATAATTCGATATGAAGTTGAGCGGTTGCAAGTTCTTGAATTATGAAATAAGAAGTTAGTTTCTCCTTATTGTGAGAATTAAACATTTCAGGGCATGTTGAACATCAATTTTCACGCGAAGAGAATACAATAAGTGAATACTATAAATTACCGGCTCTTTATCTGCTAACTGCCTTGCGTGCAACTGAATGGCTTCAATATTAACGTCCGCATGCACTCACACCACGACACACAACAATTGCATGCTCAGCCTCGCTTTCTCATACTCATTGTCGGAGGGTTGACTGGCTTCAACTCACATCCATCATTACTCGTTAGCGGCCTGTTACACCTGCCGTTTTGGGCACGGAACTGGCTGTGACAGACGGTTGGAAAAACGCTGAACCTAACTGAACCATCACGATCACAGCGGCCATGTGAGTTGTGACAGCCAAGCAGTGTTCAGGTAACGCCAGCCCTGAACGTGCGTAACGATGGTCGCACAGGCATATGCAGGCAGCAGGCTGACAGTGTGCTTAAACACAGTTGTCGACATCTTACTGTTTTAACCCTTCGGGATGTATCTCTGAACTTGTTGTATTCTCTCTGAATACAGATTATTAGAAAGAAAAGAAAGAAAGAAAGAACACGTAGCTCTTCTTAGCACCGTATCGTCAGTAAATGGTTCATTTTTTTTACACGCTATTAGCCGTTAATATTTCCTTGAGAAGCTCACAATGACTGTGAATCAAAGAAGCTATTACCTTTTATATACGATATATTTAGATTATGCAATAAAACTATGCGTTGCTCTCTTCATCTAGTCTCTTAAAACACTACCGTGGGACACACAGGGCTGCCGCATTTGTATATCTCTTCTACCGTGACCACGTCTGGTCCAATAGACCCTGCCTGCCTATCTCCGCCGCTGCCTCCAAACCCTACGTCCTGCTCACTCTTTGGCAATAGACCCTGACGCGGTCTCACGCCTGCCCTTTCTTAATAACCCCTACCGCGGCTGTATCTATGGTTGCAAATTCTCTCTCACCCTGCCAAATATCCTCTACCATGGCTCACGTTCTGGTGCAATAGACCCTGTTCTCCCCTGCCATTCCAATAACCCCTACCACTGCTCACGTCTGGTGCAATAGACCCTGCCTGCGTCACGCCTGCCCCAATAACCCCTACCACTGCTCACGTCTGGTGCAATAGACACCTGCCTGTCTCACGCCTGCCACAATAACCCCTACCGCTACTCACGTCTGGTGCAATAGACCCTGCCTGCCTCACGTCTGCCCCAATAACCCCTACCGCTGCTCACGTCTGGTGCAATAGACCCTGCCTGCCTCACGCCTGCCACAAACCCCTACCCGTGCTGCACCGTCTGGTCCAATGACCCTGCACTGCCTTCACGCCTGCCCACCAATAACCCCTACCCACTGCTCACGTCGGTGCAATAGACCCTGCCTTGCCATCACCATATGCCGCATGACTACATTTACCGGTGACTCACATGTCACTGGTAATAACCACCTTACCGTGCCACAGCTGCTGCAATAAATCCCTAGCGTACACCACGCAGCTGCCCAACAGGACTCCTACCTTAACCCACAGCTGCCCAACAGAACTCCTCCATAACCCCAGCTGTCAAAACAGTCCTACCTTTAACCCACAAGCTGTCCCACCAGACTCACTACCTTAACCCACAAGCTGTGCCAACAAGACTCCACCTTAACCACAGCTGTCCAACAGACTCCTACCTTAACCCACAGCTGCCCAACAGACTCTTACCTTAACCCACAGCTACCCAACAGACTCCCACCTTACCCAAAAGCTGCCCAAACAGAACTCACCCTTAACCCCACAGCTGTTCCACAGACTCCTACCTTAACCCACAGCTGCCCAACAGACTTTCCTACCTTAACCCACCAGCTGCCAACAGACTCCTACCTTCTACCCACAGCTGCCAACAGACTCCTACCTTAACCACAGCTGTCAACAGAACTCCTACCTAACCCACAGCTTGCCAAACAGACTCCCTCCTAACCACAGGCTACCCAACAGGACTCCTACCTAATAACCCACAACTGCCATCATACTCCTACCTAACCCACAGCTACCCAACAGACTCCTACCTTAACCCACAGCTGTCCAACAGACTCCTACCTTAACCCACAGCTACCCAACAGACTCCTAACTTAACCCACAGCTGTCCAACAGACTCCTACCTTAACCCACAGCTACCCAACAGACTCCTACCTTAACCCACAGCTGCCCAACAGACTCCTACCTTAACCCACAGCTGTCCAACAGACTCCTACATTAACCCTCAGCTGCGCGGCATCGCCTGATCTTCCCAAGTAGAACCGCTGTAATGTTTTCGAAAGCATCAACATGTCTTAATTGGATGAATCTCGCTGCCACCGTATTGGAAGCTCGTAAATCTGTCACTCCTATCTACTGGGCAGACGAATGACTGGATGTTGCATCATCGTCTCCCTCGTAATTCCATCAATTACTGTGATGAGCGATGTCACCGAATTTATCCGCAAGTGTCAATGGGGTAATTTGTACACAACTCGTTTTGCACGTCCCGAAATGGCATCTGATCGCCTTATCTGAGCTTCTGCTAATATGCAGGTGATTGGCAAGTCGGATAAGTGATGCTAACTACATGCATGTTTTTGGTTTGCTGTTACTTACTCGATGAAGGACTTGTGTTCGGCAGTGTTCGAATCTCCTTAGCAGTAACTCTACAAAACACACAAGGCACGGATGAATTGCGATGGTCAAAGTGGAGGGGCTTATCGGTATCACCAAGGCCGCAGACCAGGGGTATCACAAAGTATGCTAAGATACCCAATGCGAAAACAGACACACACCAGCTTGTTTATGAGTACCCAGTGCCCACCACCCACTGCAAGAGCTTTCAGATTTCTGGCAACTTTAAGCGTATTATTCACAATGATCCATCTTCCTTTGTTTCACCAAAAGTAGAAGATTTCTTCAAGTTTAATTTTACTTATATATTTTATAGTCATCCACTTACTCCTATTTGCTTTCCATGTCAGGACTCAGGATCAGGAAACATTGATGAAGCCATAAAGTCGGCATATTAGAATAAAGATCTGTAAAATATTCAAATGTATTATATTAAATCTGTTGTAATAAAATAATCGTTTGACAATTGACATCGTGCCGGATAAAGAAATAAAAAAACAAAAAATGCAAACTGGATACATCGGTGCAGGTTCAAACAAAGGTTGGTCAGGAAGTCACACAGCAGAACTGCAAAATAGGCCCTGCAGACTTGAGCATCCTCAATCTGTATGTGCTTGAGCGCCGCTCCAGCAATAGCATATCTCTGAATTCAGAACCATTCACAACACTAACGGAACCGACAGCCTGAACGAGAGATCGCTCCCTGCACGATTGATGCCCAGACTGATGGTCAATGCTGACTTATAGCGGCCTTATCGGGCACATTACAGAACATGAGACCCGTTACATGTCGTCGGTTGGAGCCGGGCCATTTATTGTTTGGCAGGGCTCGGAAGAGCGACAGGCGTTCTGTGCCGACGGATCAGCCGGCCGGCCCAGTCTCTCTGACCCAGTCTGTCTGCCGTTGACCCCCCCCCCACCGGTGGGCCTCGTTGACCCACCGGTCGTTGACCCGCCGGTGGGTCTCGTTGACCCGCCGGTGGGCCTCGTTGACCCGCCGGTGGTCCTCGTTGACCCACCGGTGGGCCTCGTTGACCCGCCGGTGGGCCTCGTTGACCCGACGGTGGGCCTCGTTGACCCGACGGTGGGCCTCGTTGACACGCCGGTGGGCCTCGTTGACCCACCGGTGGGCCTCGTTGACACGCCGGTGGGCCTCCCATATGTGCACTGTGCGGCTGGCGGCACATTCTGTGCCGCATATCCGAGGCTTTCTGGCACATCAATTGTAATATCAATGCATGCCAAAAACCCATTCGCTTGGGCCGGTTACTAAAAATGTACATTTGTCCTCCAAGTGGACAATTTACTATATGGAGGGAATGTTCGATGCACTCTATGATTATATTCTTATCACAGGACTGGAGCATACTAAGGGGTCAAAAGTATAGAATACAATATTTTGCAACCATCTCATATTACATGTTTGGTATTCGGTTGCGAATACCAGCTCCCACAAACATCCTCCGCCCATTTCGTTTTGGGCGACCGGCTCTCCTCTCTCCGCTCCATTATACCCTCCATTCGGTGTATCCGCTCGGTCCGACGTGCCGGCTGGTCTGTGTACACTGTGCAGGCTGCTGTCAGTGACCCCTCTCTCTGCCCCTGTGTCCGCCGTCCGTCGCCGGATCCGGCCATACATCATCTGTCGACATCTGCCCCGCTCCAACCCCTGTCCGCTTCCCGGCCACCATTTGATTCCGCCATTGAGTCCATTATATCTGTATCATGTCTCTGCAGTCGGCCCATTATGCGTCCCTCTCCCCAGCGTCGGCGCTGCGTCATTGCTCCGGCAGCCGTCGGCCGGCCCAGCCTGCGTTACCATAATAAAGGCTTTTAATTCGGGCGCGGCCATTGGTCGGGTCCGGGGCCATCCTCTGCACGCTATTGGGTAATGACGCTAACGCGGCTCGGTGGCAGAGGGTCGCGCCCGAACTGGCGATTGGTTTACACTTAGTTCGGGGTAAATTGCCAACGGTCGGAGCCGTCATAAATTAAGTAACGTCGTCGATGAAGCGATGAGTGATGTGTGCACAGCGCGCAGACGCGCCAAATGGTAATCAAATGCAAGCAGCGACTGGAACGAAGATAAACATTGGCTCCGCCGGCTGGTCTGAGAGTTAGAAAAGGATGTTATTTTTGGATCGGTGGAGAACCACTTGGCTGAAAGTTAAGTGGACTGATATGCTACGAGATAACTGCATTAATGCAGCCAAATGTATTGAGCGTGGGTTAGAGGCCAGGCTGCCCTTTGCGGTTCTTGCAGCATAGTCTCTGCACAAAATCCAATGCTAAATTGCTAGTGCTGCCTTTGGATCCCGTTTAGCAAAAGGCAATAGTTGTGTGCACACAAGGTTTTGAAAGATAATTATTGCTTAAAATGAGACATTTGCTTTTCTGATAAAACAAAATAATTATCATAATTTTGCATGCGTTGGGTTTAGCGTGTGTATTGGCATATATTCTGACATGCCTATATTGGGTTTGGCTTATACAAATACAACTAAAACCATGGATTTTATTATTTGAGTTCATCACGTCTCAAAGGGCTGCTCCCCTTTCCTAAAAGTATATTTGGAAATCAGCATCCAGTTTGCCTCAGATACCAATGTGTGTGGAGAATATGGCCATCTCCTTGCACCTTTGTATTGTTTGTAGGTAGGCATCAAATTTACAGCTGAAGCCCATTTTACAATGTTTTAAATCTCGTCAATGCCGACGTGTAAGAAATATGAAATTGGTGATAATTAACCTACCCGCTGGCGAAGTAAAACGAGCAACATTATGACTCAACGCACTTCGTCTTCCCTCCAACAGATATAACAGTATAACATAATAACATTTGCATTTGTTATAACATAATAACAAATGCAATTGTTAACGACCAAAGTCTACAGGCATTCAGGGTGCGTGCTGCTGAGTCATATTTTGAGCTTGGATATTCTCTCAGACTGCTGCTACACAGCTAGAGAGATCCAGGCCTGTCCAGGTCTGCTCTGGTCTGCTCCGGTCTTCCCAGGTCTGCTTTGGTCTGCTCTGGTCTGCTCTGGTCTGCTCTGGTCTGCTCAGGTATGCTCTGGCCTGCTCAGGTCTGTCCGGGTCTGCGTCGCTGCCTGAGCGATCCAGGTCTGTTCCGGTCTGCTCCAGTCTGCCCAGGTCTGCTCCGATCTGCTCCGGTCTGCTCTGGTCTGCTTATGTCTGATCCGGTCTGCTCCAGTCTGCTCTGGTCTGCTTATGTCTGCTCCGGTCTGCTCCAGTCTGCCCAGGTCTGCTCCGATCTGCTCCGATCTTCTCCGATCTGCTCCGATCTTCTCCGGTCTGCTCTGGTCTGCTTATGTCTGCTCCGGTCTGCTCCAGTCTGCTTTGGTCTGCTCCAGTCTGCTCTGGTCTGCTCTGGTCTGCCCCGGTCTGCCCTGGTCTGCTCCGATCTGCTCCGGTCTGCTCCAGTCTGCTCCAGTCTGCTCTGGTCTGCTCCAGTCTGCTCTGGTCTTCCCCGGTCTGCCCTGGTCTGCTCTGGTCTGCTCCAGTCTGCTCCAGTCTGCTCTGGTCTGCTCCAGTCTGCTCTGGTCTGCTCCGGTCTGCTCCAGTCTGCTCTGGTCTGCTCCAGTCTGCTCTGGTCTGCTCCGGTCTGCCCTGGTCTGCTCCGGTCTGCTCTGGTCTGCCCGGGCGGGTCTGCGTCGCAGCAGGAGCGGCCGCAGCTGTCGGCTGTGTTGCCGCTGAAGCGCCCCGTTCGCCGCCTCCTGTCACCTCTCTTCAGACCGACGGTCGTCTGGTCCGCTTCCGAGTCGATATTATGATCCCCATAACATCCATTGTGCCGACTAATTGACTTTTTGGAATCGGTAATGACACAACAGTGAGTGAAGGCTCGTTTTTCGGCGCCAGCAGGGGACGGCTATTGTTCTGTGTCGGCGGCACGGCAGATGGGGCGCACATCCCCTCGGCACCCCTGTCGCCGTATTTTCGGGCCCCGCTGACTTTGGCGGCCATAAATATATTCATAGCTGGTAAATCCTCCTCGCGGATGAGCCGGTGCGTTCATGTGAAATGCGCGTCGAAAACATCGTCACACGGACTCGCAGCCATCGCGGTGACTGAGCCCAGCTGCCGCTGCGTCGCTCGCCATGTTCCAACAGAACAAACACTGCACGCTCGGCGGGTGACGTCATCGGTATTATTCGCGGCCTGCAGGCAGTTTTCGTGCGCCGCCCAGAGATGTCGCCCCGCTCGCGGCGTTCCGGCCAATTTCTGCCAGGCCGTCCTCCCCTATCGTCTGCTAATACGCGGCGCTATGGAGCCGCGGCCGACAGGAAGCCGGACCGCGCGCGGCAGATTTAGACCGGAAATGGCCCATATCGTCAGTATTATACCGGAGGATGTGGAGCTAATGCCGAAAGTTGGCCGGGCCGGGGCGGGGCAGCCGGGGCGGGAGATGGCCCGGCGGGCGGACGATCCTCCCTTGTTGCCGCTGCTGATATGGCCATTTCGGCTGGTCTCGCCGAGTAACTTTGGGCCGGGACGACCAAGTTTGACAGTGACGGCTTTTTGATGACAGCGAGGAGCATGAATATCGGCAAGTTGAGTCAGGCCAAATGTCATCTACTGGTGCTCAGTTGCTCAGAAATGAACTTTTCTCCCGGGGTAGTTGACCGTGACATGGAGTTTTGTGGCGTGTCTTTTTGGTAATAGCACGAAATGACTCAAACCGGCATGTCTGGAAAACTTCTAAAAGTCGAAACTGTTCCCTAATCTTCCTTAAAGTTTTATGGATAGAACTCAACTGCAACTCAGCTGCAGCATTAAATCAGTTTCCAGCATTGATGCTGAACATTGCAAAGAAAAGAAGTACGAGGTTTATATCCAATATCGTAACAAATTTTAGGAGATCGCCAGCGCCCAGCACATTCACAGAACAGCTTTGATCTGACTGAGTAACTGACGCATGGAAGAACGAATAACAAAGTGGAGCAAATTCACTCATAAACCAACACATTTTCCAACTAAGTCCATCTTCTAGCATGACATCCCATAGCAGCCAACGCAGCGGCAGCGCCACCCCGGCGGTCAGCAGTCAGGCGGCGGGCTCCCAGGTCGGGGACATTCCTGGCCGGGTCAGCGCGTCTGAACTGGACTGCCATCAGCTGCCGTCAGCCCAGCCCAGCCCAGCCCAGCTCAGCTCAGCGCACACATTCCTCTGCGCCTCTCACAGCCTGGCCCGTCAGCCGGACCAGCTCCGGCCGCACAGCCGTCTCCCCATATCACCGCCACAATACACTCTCACAATATTTTAGGCTGATTATTCGGGGGCAGCTTTGTGGCATTTCCGGCGCCCGGGAAGTGGCGCGGCGGCGACAATTCGCCGGCCGATAATCTGACTCCGCCGTGGGGGGCGCCGGCGCGCCACGACAGAAAATTGGATCTCTTTCAGCGAGCGGATTATGACTATCAAAACACTCCTGTCCGCTTGTTGGGCGTGAAAAGCAAACATAATCGTCGCCGGCATCGCGCCGCTGAAAGCGCCGAAAAGCCGCCAGAGATCGCGGCACCGGTCTGCCGGCGGGGGAGGGGACAAAAGACCCTCCCGCTCGACAGCGGAGAGCCGCCGCTGCCGCCAGCGACGCAGCCGCCGACTGAAGCGGCGCGGCTCTGCCCGAAATTGGCATTAGGCGATGTCATTTTGTGATAGCTGCTCTGGTCGCCGCTGGAGCGAATGATGGGATCGGTGTGCCGAGACGTGACCTTGGCTGGGTCCCAGCGGGTCGCGCCGACAGCTGCCCTATTCGGTCATCGGAGGCCCGACTGCTACCGAGTCGGGGCTGGAACTGCTACCGAGTCGGGGTTAGAACTGCTACCGAGTCGGGGCTGGAACTGCTACCGAGTCAGGGTTGGAACTGCTACCGAGTCGGGGTTAGAACTGCTACCGAGTCAGGGTTGGAACTGCTACCGAGTCGGGGTTAGAACTGCTACCGAGTCGGAGCTGGAACTGCTACCGAGTCGGGGTTAGAACTGCTACCGAGTCGGGGCTGGAACTGCTACCGAGTCGGGATTAGCACTGCTACCGAATCGGGGTTAGAACTGCTACCGAGTCAAGGTTAGAACTGCTACCGAGTCGGGGTTAAAACTGCTACCGAGTCGGGTTAGAACTGCTACCGAATTGGGGTTAAAACTGCTACCGAGTCGGGGTTGGAACTGCTACCGAGTCGGGGTTAGAACTGTTACCGAGTTGGGGTTAAAACTGCTACCGAGTCGGGTTAGAACTGCTTCCGAGTGTGGGTTAGAACTGCTACCGAGTCAGGGTTAGAACTGCTACCGAGTCGGGGTTGGAACTGCTACCGAGTCGGGGTTAGAACTGCTACCGAATTGGGGTTAAAACTACTGCCGAGTCGGGGTTGGAGCTGCTACTGGGGAGGGGGGCTGGTGGATGGTTATTTACCGGTAGTAACATAAGTGATATGTAAAACAACAATTTTGATAAACATTTCATTGGGAAAGTTGCAAAAGCTGGCAATATTTATAATGAGGCGATATCACATAAAATGCGTACGTAAAAGGTTAGTAGGTACTTCTAAAACTAAGTTTTACTTTTGTGGATCGTGCATCTAAGCGGCAACCATTAACTTCCCATACCTCAATAAGATTGATAGCAATAAAATACAGCATTTTTAAACGTGGAAAAGAAAACAAATAATATACATTCATTGGTGAATGGTGATATATCTGCAAAGAAGTAAAAAGCTTGTCAATGCAACGATGAGGGTTGCATTCACCGAAGGGTGTATAGCAAGGTACACGTTTGCACCTAGCGTTTAAAAATGACCATATTCTTAGCATCAGCAACTGTAGCATATCAACTGGAACGACAATCACCTACATTTAAGTCCATCTTCAGTCACCACGCCATTTACTGCACATTGCTGGAGCGTAGCATTTCGTCAAAAGCCGGCAACTACCCATAATTTCGCCTGAAGCCTGCACTTATCCAATTTGGAGCCGCGTAGCGCCTCATGTGCAGCTGTCCCCAACGTTTAACTACATGATAGCGGCCACTAGGGGCTGTTTGACGCCGTTTGCAGCGCGCGAGACGAGGCGCGGCTGGTGGGCGCCGTGTCATCAGTGTCGAGCACGGCCAGCCAGGACCACCACAGCAATTTGTGGGATCACACCCGCCGTGTATTTCACCCAGACCACCGGCTAATATCATGTTTTTCCAGATATTAGCACTCGGTCCGCAGCTATAACCAGTGATTATCCACGCATAAATTCCAAGGTTGTTGGGTTGGCGGTTAGCCGTCGTGTGTGTTGGGTTGGCGGTTAGGTGTCGCGTATGATATATGTGCTGGGTTTCTCGGATCCGATTCCAACAAACAGCGCTACTCGGATTCCAATTTTATTAAACGTTCAAAACGGTACAATAAAATAAACGGGGTGGCACTAGCCGAGCGCAGTGTTTCTTCGTTTTGTCATGCAGTCATGATTGTAAAAGTCAGCATAAAATGAGTGTAATGTGGCGTTGTCACCATAAATTATTATCTTCCCTGCATGATTGCATGGACACCTGAATTACCCACACAACAGAACAAACATTGACGCGGAAGTTATCAAGCAATTATATTATTTTCGCTTTATGGTAATTATGCTAAATTAACACAAAAAGGAGGGCAATGTCTAGCAAAATTGAGACAAGCAGATATATTTTATATAGTTTAGTTTAATTTCAAAAACCATTAAAATGTGTATGGCTTATTTTGAGAGGTAGGAAGGACCTGGGCACGTTCTGTCACTTTTTTGCTAATTGGCCCTGGCGGGCACACTTTTCAGAGTTGGTAATTGATACGTTCCAATACTGTTACATTACAATCAATTAGCTTCAAGATCGTTTTTAGGAGTTCAAGTGGTATCTCAGTTTGTTTCGACACCAGTGTCGATAATGTGTCGATAACTCATTTGGCAGAACCTGCCCCATATGCGGGTCACGTTCTGTCACCTATGGGGGCACATTCTGTCATTGATAAGGCACTACCTGTTATCACCAAACGGTCATTTGTGGTGTCACTGCAAGGGGAGAGAGGGTTTCATTCATCGCCACCATCAATAGTGCAAAAAATGACGGCTATATACGATCCCAACACTGCATTTTGGCGTTTTCTGTTTTATCATGCACGGAATCAGGCGTCCCTGAGTTACGCCTATGATTTTTCATTTTGAACTTTGCTTTTTCATACATTAAAGAAACCATGACATTAGAAGCTCAAAACGCTTTTGCATAAAAATCGGTCGAATGACATGGGCCTACAATGACCTTTAAAAAACATCCAATATTTTTTCGAAGTTGTTGCCCCTTGGCCCCCAATTTTTAACAAAAAACATTTTCGGGTACAAAAAGAAAGATTTTGTCACGACGAATCGAATGGTGTTCTTCCCATCGAAATCGGCCTAGCGGTTCTCGAGATATCTGGGGGGGGGGGGCAGAATCTGCCCCCGCAGCGTAATTCTGGCCGCTCGTGAACTGCATGGGCACCACCCGATTCGTTTTACGCTTGTAATGGTGTACTATATCTGTAAACAACAGGCAATCATTTTTATGGTCGTTTATAAAGCGATACGACTAGGAATCTATGAAACAGATTCAGTGACGGGAACCTGCCCCAGATTGGGTGACAAGAACCTGCCCCCCCACTCGACAACAGGGTCCACCACTTTTTCGTTTTTACTGCAAACTTGGGAGAATTGGGCGAATTAACGCTCAGCACAATGTTCTCGACATTCCTATAGGCCCATGACAGCATTCAAAGACACAAATACAATTATCTGAATGGCCACAAACCAAAGTTTTGTCACTTATAAAAAACGGTTTGGATTATCTGTTGAAAAACAAACTTTTCCTAATTGACCAATCTTGGGTCTCGCAGGATGTTGTCGCTTTGATAGTTACCGGGCCACTGCAAGCCACAAAGGAACTATGTTACGAAACAACAATATACCTGCGGTGGAAGTCACGAGGAAACCCCGCTGACATAATGTGCCCCGTGACAGAACGTGCCTCGTTCTCCCCTACATAGTTTGCGCATTCGCCATATATAGTGACCTGATACAATGCATGCTACATTTTTTTTTAGCTTTCACACTTAACGCATTCAATTTTTAATATTAGAGAAACAAAGCTGTATGCACATTCGTGACCAATTATTGTCTGTCAGCATTCGGCTACTCTTAGAGTTCTATATATAAAATCATTCGAAACAAGGGACGTTCAACATCTTTAAAACCAAATTTATATCATATATTCTATTAGCATGCATGCAAATTTTACTATAAATTGCACCACTGTGGTTATCTCCACCCCAAACTAGCGCTGCGGTGGCCCAATTGCTCAAATATAAAACGCGTTGTTATTTATTATTTTATCTTATCTGAATTACCTAAACACCCCTTCTATGTAAGTTCCCTAAGATATGTGAGAAGCCATATTCATATTGTTTTGTATTCCAGATGAATTTCCTTTATAAATGTGACATCAGAACAGCAATCTCACGACAGGATAGCACGGAACGGTATTTATTCAGCCACATATAATGTTGAACGGCATCACTAAATAGCGCCGCTCTGAAAGGGAATATAACAGTTAACACCATGGGAGAAGTATGTATAATGATGGAGAGGAGTGCCCTGATTACGGTTCTGGCATTCATTTTTGCGAGAAAAAAATCGTAATTTGTTGTAATTCGAAATATATTCATATTTGTACATGTGACGTCACAACAATCTTGCGTCACCGAAACGAGTTGTGATGTCAAATGTCCTTATGAGTTGTGATGTTAAATGTCCTTGTGCATTAACAAATGTGATCTACCTATGCATACCCATAAATGTGTTTTCAGCGGTGTGTGAATGGTGTTTGTAAATAAAAGCGTGCATGTGCATTATTCAGTGAATATTGCAGCTACCGGTACGAGCCACCCATAAACAGTTGGGCCTTTTGAAGATGGGTGTCAGCATTATTTTCAATTAGAAATCCAATGACAATTAACAAAGTTATAGCCAATAATGTTTTTGGCCCACCGAAATTGATCGTAAACAAAAAACGCTTTGTGACATGTGTATTGATATATCGCATTAACACTGACCAGTCACCCGTTAACACATGCGTCTTCGCATGCAATTTATATTGGTAATTTTTAATTGGAGATCGGCTCACAATTGACAAAGATAGCTACTTACAACTATATCCACACCAGAGTGTTTGCCCTAATTCATTTAAAGGGGTTACCTTGAGAAAAAAAAAACTCAGAAATGATGAAGAGAAGCTAGAAATTAGTTTATTCATGATACTATGTAATTCATAAAAATGTATATTTACGCGGAAAAAAGCAAATTAAAATGTAAGCATATTTGACATGCTATAATTATAATTAATAACCTTATCCTCATAATGCCGAAAAATATTTTTAAAAAAACAAAGTCCAAATTAATGGAAGAGCTTTCGGCTTGCAACCTTCGTCAAGCCATAAATGTAATTTTTCATCATGGCCTAATTATCTGAGTCTGACTTGTTCGGATGGATATACGTACTTTTTTATTTTATTTTGTGTGCATTTATTGTAGCATTGATTGGTGTCATATTTCCATTATATAGACCATTTTGAAAACGTTGAGACGGAGTGAGTGACAGGGAGGGGGGGGGGGGCTGCATTGGCATGTGTGATTCTGGTAACTTTAAATTAATTTCTCTTGTATTGGAAAAAATGTTCTGATTAACTATTTGTATTATAATTCTTTAGGACATATTTCTGTATAGATGCGCGTTTTTGTACAGATTACGGCGTCACTAGATGCACGTCTTTAGGTGAAATAGGCATTGTGTATATATGGGATTCGATGTAAATGTGTATATATGCCATAGACGTAAAATGATATAAATGTAGATATAAGACAGATAGATAGGTATGTATATGCGTGGCTTGCATTTGAATTAAATGCAGTTTGTATAATAGCTCTTTAAAGTCATTTTTTAACCCCGACTCGACCAACTGTTGTTGTTGTGTGACAGCCTGTTTGTTTTACCACCCTCATGGAAGGCATGTGTGCCGAATGCCAGGTTTGCCGAATATTTGAATATTTATGTGTTTTTTGCTAACAAAAAAATACATTTTGGCTGACGGAAGGCGCAAAGCCGAAAGCTCTCATTAATTTGACTTTGGGTTTTTTTAAAAATATTTTTCGCATTATGAGGATAAGGTTTAATATAATTATTAGGCAATGTCTTACATTTCCCTCAAAACAGTGTTGAAAACAATTGTTAAGATATTTTTGGTTCAAATTTCATACTTTCTCCCCTAAATAACGCGAAATCCTGCTTTCTAAGAAGCACGTATGTCATCAAAACGTCATCGATTTGCAGGGGATCGTGGCGCATACAAGACAGTAACTTGCCAGTAGCTTGTTAAATATGCGGGAAAAATGCTACGGCTTTTAGAACCCACGGAGATTAATTCGAAGTCGAATTCACGTGCTATATTTCATTTATTTATTTGGCATAATCGCCGACGGGATACACCATTAATGGGCGAACTCCACATATATAAAAAACGGGCAAAGAATAACAAATTATTCTTTGCCGTTATTTATGTTTATCCACGGAAAGAAGTTTTCCGTGGTTTTCATTCTATGGACGTTAAAGTTGAGTTTAGTTTGTGTTAAAATATTTCAACTTTAGGCCTATACCATGTATTCATTTACGACAAATTTATCAGTGTTATTCTTTGCATAATCAGTGCAGTGAAACTGGAGTTATTCCTGAAACATGAACGCAAGGAAAGCAATCAAGATTGAAGACGGATTTTGGGCCATCTGTAACACTAGGTACGTCTGAATAATTTCGCTGAGAATGTTGCCATGAAAATAACGTTTTTATAGACGATTGAAGCATCCAAAATCACGATAAATCCCTCACAAAGTTTATTCTTAGCAATCCAAGGAATGAGGTACTGAAACAAATATATTATTGTTCCACTGTCCAGTTCCAGCACTATGCGTGTTTCTATCAAACACTTTTCCCAAATTCTTAATGTCATCTCTACGTTCACAATCATGCGTCATATCAGCCAAAATCATTTAGCCATCAGCGATGATTACCGGGTAAACCGGTCTCGAAACTTTTAGGACTGGAATATTAAATAATTTTAAAGAGGTTTCTTTGGAAAATGTGAAAGCGTCACAATTCATTTTCGAGTGGTTGCGCCACAACTTGCCTATCTCAACTCAAAACCCCCATTGGCAGTGAGTGAAATACATAAGTTAGTACTGAATATGCTTCTATGCGGAGAATATTGCAGCTACCGGTTCGAGCTACCCATCAACAGTTGGGCCTTTTGAAGACGAGTGTCTGCATTTTTTTCAATTGAAATCCAAGAAATTTAAACAAAGTTATAGCCAATAATATGTTTGGCCTCACCAAGATTGTTGTTCCGTAAACAAAAACATTGCACGTATTTTTGTTTATTTATCGCTAAACACTGACTAGTCACCCATCACCACATTTGCTCTTCTCATTAAAGTTTCTTTTGGTATTTCTTTTAATTGGGAAAACGGTTTCACAAAGATTATTGACAAGGTAATTACTTACAACTTTTAAACCAACATAAAATGAAGGTAATCAGCCCAAGTAGTAATTCAATTTACTGCATGCGCTTCTATGCGGAGAATATTTGGCAACTACCGGCACGAGACACTCATCTAATTTATGTTTGCTTTTTCTAGACGTAATGTCGGCATCATTTTTCAATTTGGACATTCAAGGAAAACTTGACAAAGAAAATTGACAATCATTTCAACCTGACCAAGTCAATACCTTCGGTGGGCGGGATGGTTCAAATAGCAAAAAACGAAAGTGCGGGGTGGAAATCACAGTGGAGTACCTACTTATGACGTATGCGAAACGTTACGCATTTTTTCCTTTTAAAATATGACCAAATATGCCCAACGATTTTTGCGTTGAAACTCAGCAACTATGTCGTTTTGGAAGGAAACATTCCAGATTTGGAGGTTTCTCAGTACACCCGACAATCTGGCTATCTCAGTTAAAAACTAATGTTAAAGGTGTTATATCCCTTGTAATTGCACATTCATTTAAGCTTGTGAAAGTTGTGTTTTTAATCTGCACATTTATTGGCGTCAAATGACAGTAGAAGACGGCGCACCCATAAGCCCCCAAATAATCATAATCTGCCCATTTGCTGTAATTCAACGCTTAGCAATGGATGACGATAGGTATCAAGCTGTCAGTTTACATACATTTACGGCGCAATCAGTTGTTCAGGCAAAGCAAACAATCTGCAACACAAATTCAACATTTTTGTAAACTGCATCGAACTTCATCCGATCTGACCATGAGTTTCCAAATTGGAAGGTTGAATCCAATCCATTTTAGCCAAAATTTGTGACAGCGGTGAGCGGCAGTTCGTTAAATGGGTGATATTTCATCTTAGTAACACATTTTGCAGAAAAAATCATTCAGCATATTCAACTATCTATCAAAACATGTAATAGATGTATTAATACTGGTGACATGTGGTTCGGAAACAGCCATTTTCACGAAATATTTATTTTTACCCGGTAGTACCCACCCGGTAGTACCCTGTAATATGTCGTGCGTTTTTGGTAGTTGAGTCTAGGAACACGGCTTTTCCCATATATTTTTGGCATCAATTGAAACTTTATGAATTCATGCACAATTATCTGCTCTTTCGCGAAATTTTCCTGCGAAAATAATGCGAAATTTCCCGTTAGTTTTGTTTTTCTAATAAAATTCATGAACAAATGTTACCGGGTACTACCGGGTACTACCAGGCCGGTAGTACCCGGTAGTACCTGGTAATATTCGTTCATGAATTTGATTTTTCAGAGAAAACTAACGGGAAATTTCACATTGTAAGAGCAAATAATTGTGCAAGAATTCATAAAGATTCAATTTATACCAAAAATATATGGGAAAAGCCGTGTTCTTAGACTCAATTACCCAAAAACGCACGAAATATTACTGGGTACTACCGGGCAAAAAATAAATCCTTCGTGAAAACGGCTAACGATGCACCCGATCACTATCCCTCATTCCCTGTGCCATCGACACAACACCAAAACACGCGCCACCTCCCTCCCTCTCCTCACACACACACACACAGACACCTGACCACTCCCCTCCCCTCCTCCCAAATACACCGTCCGAGCGCCCAGGAAACAAAGAGCTGAGCGCGTTCAGGGGATATCGAGCGGGCGGCGGCCGCGGCGCCCTGCCTTAATTGGGTCCGGATAACTGATAATGAATCACGGCGCGGCCGTCATATAGCCGCGTTTTATGCACTAACGATGGTCTCGGGGGCGGCGCCGGCCGACCGGGCCCGGCCACGCCGCTGCACCACCCGGTATGCGTCGACGTGCCGCCCCATCGCACGTCTTCGCGCCCGGTTCACTGGCTAAGTGAGCGTAATTGTTTTCGGTGGTTCAGAGCGATTTGTATTTAAATTGGACGCGGGCGGCGGCGTTACCCGAGGGCGGTTTTTATCGTCCAGCAGGCGCGGCCGGCAGTTGTTATTCCCCCGGCTAATTGCTCCTGAAAACAAGGTGTATTAGCCTCTTATGAAGCTGATGGCTGGGAAAGGAGAGCGGCCGACCGGCCAGGAGCGACGGCCGGGAGACGCGGCAGCAAAGCGCCTCTGCTGCCGCGTCTCCTGGGCCTAATCTTGGCAAGTGCCGTGATCGCACCCAATCTTACCAATTCCGTAGTATGGCATATTGGTGTGCCAGCAGCCTACAAAATTGCCGAACTCGGGAGTGAACCGGGACACCGCAATATTCCGTCTAGCGTCCTCACGACTGAGATATTTCGACAATGAGCTTGGACAAAGCAAACGCCGTGGTTCCCTGAGTGCAGCATTATGAGCACTACATGCACGGCATGCCGTAGCATTCACGGTAGCATTCACATTTCACGACATCATTTGGTAAGATTGAGGCCCTGCCCACGAGGTGAAGTCAAACCGTGATCAAAGCTCGCTTAGTGGTGAGGGGCGAGTAGTCAAGAATGACATACAGTCTACAGAGAACAGACACTAAATGACGGAAGATAAGGTATGGGATGAGTTTGGCATTTTTGTAAACTGCATTGAACTTCATCCGATCTGACCATGAGTTTCCAAATTGGAAGGTTGAATCCAATCCATTTTAGCCAATTATAAAACAATTGTCTGAGAGCTTACAGTGTGCTCTCTCTGACAGGTCAGTATGAAGGGATCGGTTGTTGGCTGGGCACGGGGTCGGACCCACCGGAGCGGTGGGTACTTTGCGTCTCCGCCGATACCTACATCTGAATCCATCGCCGGAAAATGGCAGCACTCGCTTGAGGACTTTGAATTCATACCGTATGAACAGCAGTATAGAGTGGTCATTTATCGACAGTTTCTGGGGACAACAGGTTCCAAGCTGAGGAGATGGGTGTGGGTGTCGTATCCAGCCCGGGGCCGAGCAGCGGTTGGTCCAGTCTGTTCCCGGCAGTGCTGATTACTGGACCACATTCACATTGGCGATATTGTTACAGCTGAAGACTGAAGTGACCCGGTGCAATAGTGGCAATCGTGCGGCTCCGAACATCTAGCAGACACACCCTGTCCTTGCGTTGTAGCAAGGTGGTTATAGAGTGGGTCAATTAAACAACAATGACGCCTTTCACAGGAACGAACCTCCATTGAACCTGATTGTACGTCATACGTTTTATATTTTACTCGAGTTTGTTTATTTAGTCGTTTGATTATTGATTTAGTCTTTGGATGTCTAACAGATAGGGAATAGCGCATTTCATAAAACGGTACAATTTCAAACAAGTTGTATGGTTTATAATTAAATCCTGAGCAGAGAGAAGATGATATGAGAAAGATAGACCACACAATGTCATTGCGTGGATGTAAAATATCGAAAACATATGGCGAGCGCTTCACTACGAAAATAAATTTGTGCAAAAATGTAAACTTATAAATCCTTCAATAAAGCATTTCACACGAGTTCTTCACACTTCACCCAAATGTCTGCATCTACCTACTTTCTGCTTGGAACATTTGGTAAAACAATATAAAAAAGCAAAAAAAATGCGTGTGGTAGGAATTCAAAAAATAATTGGGACTTATTACAAAAGATACCAATTTTATGAAATAATGCGTTTCGAATCTTCCTGGTCCTGACATTGGCTGTCTGTTCATTTTCCCTTGTGCCGCACAGTTCACGGTAGCTTATCTCTACAGCTTTAGATTTTAAATGAAACTGTCAAAATAGTGATCACACAATCGGAAAGTGACGTCAGACTCAAGGGAAAATGATATGCTTGCATGCATGCAGTTGTACCTATCAAATTTCTAACGAGCAATTAAAATGACTATTTTGGCTGCGCAAAGTATCTACTGCAAGTGCATATACTAGAGCACGAGATACGATGAACGTGCTCGTATTACCTAAAGAGGGTAGCATCTGGAGAGCAAAGAGACTATCAGAGCACATGACATCACTGAAGCAATGGATGACGCATCAACTAGGCATTCGCCGATCCCCGCCCCTGATAATCCAGTGTTAAATGGACCAACTAGTGCCACGTGCACCGTACGATGCGTTATTGCACCGATCGTGTGCACCCAACACAGGCCCCTGTCACCCGTCTATGATATCCCGTGACGACAAAGGAGGATGGAAACGCCGCACGTGCCGAGAACTAGTGACCCGATCCGACCCGTGACACCAACTCTGAAACGTGACCTGCTATGTGATGACCTGCTGTTCCCCCGCGGAGCACAAGACAGTCGATCACGTCACAGAGGTGCGCACGGCGTCGGGAGGGTTCCACGGCAGCCCGGCAGAGCTGCGCACGGCGTCGGGAGGGTGCGCCGTGATGATGCTATCGGACCGTAGCGACGCAAACGTGCGTCCGGCTGATTGAAGACTGAATACACGAGCGCAAAAAGCACGGCCGCGCGCCATGCCCGGTGCGACGCGCTTTTTCTTCGGCGCGGCGCCCCAGGGGTCAGCGCTCCTGCCGCTCGGCGCTAACTACGCCACGCTAATCACGGGAACAAAACGGCCCACTTGACCGTGCTATTATTTTTAATTAAATCATAGTTAACAAGACCGGGACTTAGCCAGGACATGACGGCTGAACACCTAGGGCGGTTGTAACTCCTGTTTTATACGTCTTATTCGACTCAAATTGTATTTACAGCATCAAAACACGATTCTAAACACCCATTATTAATACGGCGCTGGCGTGTTTCCCAGTTAATAACAGGCCTGCCGAAGGAACAACAATCAGGCGCACGACCTGGGGCGAGTGCCGCGGGTCGGGACAAACCCGCTCTCCTCTCACTCTACACACGGAGCCGGAGCGTCAGCTAACCACGCTGCACCGTCGAGAGGCTTCGCAGCCGGGCTCTTCTCACCTGGGGTGGCATGGATACACCTTGTGGTCCCACACGGAGAAATTCCCGCCATGTCTCGTGTCGGTATTCACCACTGAACTGCTCTACTTTACTCACTTGTCGGAACAGTCGAAAGCCGCCTCCCATCTGAGTTGATCGCTGTATTGTCACGAGCTGTTGTAGAACACATCGGCAACTCAGCGCTGCTGGAGGGCGTGCCGAACAAGTGGTGCAGTCTGCAGTGTATCGTCGCAGTAGATCAGCTGGCAGTGCGGGGAGGGGAGGGGAGGGGGAGAGGGGCAGGCCGAGCGGACGGCAGCAGCGCCTGATGCTAACGATTATCGCAGACCGCGCACGACACCGTGTTTTAATTAAAAATATTAGCCTCCAGATGACATCGGCGACACTTTAGGGTGGGCGTGTGGTGCCGGCCGCAGATGGCTGATGGCTGCAGCAGGTGTAGCAGCTGACAGCTGTCACCTGGATGCAGCAGCAGCAGCAGCAGCGGGAGGCAGGCACAGGCGGGGCTGGAGGATCAGAGTCAGAGAGAGAGACTCAGAGTCGGTCAGAGACTGGACCAGTCGGTGTCAGAACAGAGAATTAGAGCCAGAGAACAGAACGAGGCGGACGACTCAGAAGTAAACTGCAGAGCGAGGATAATCAGCTGATGATGAGCTAACAGCCCAGATTGCTGTCTAGTGTCTTCCCGCCTCAACCGCTTGCAACCAGTAGTTCTAGTTCGAAGGAGGTCCTATGTGAGCCATCCAAGCTATGGAGCGCGACGGTAATTAGGAGGTTTCCTGTTCGATTACAGACAAGATTTCAGGCCACGATATCAGGATGTGTCAGGGGGTGTCCGGACAGCAGGGGGTGTCCGGACAGCGGCTTAACAATCAACAGTGACTCGTACAGACCCGCGATCTGCCAATCACTATCAGTTAGTCGAGTCACAGCCTCAGATATCCTGTGTCTGGTGGTGAGAAGGGAAGATTTATCCCCGTTAATTTGTGAGTCTCCTTCGCCGCCGCCCCACCACCGCCGCTGGCTCAAGGCGAGGGCAGCGTGTGAGGGGGAGGAAAACAGGGAGGGGCGTTACGCCCTGCATCGCACCGTTCTCGGTACTCCGCCCTCTGCCGGCGGAAGCCGTGCTGCCGCTGCTGACTGGACAGCTCGGTAATTGCCCTCCTGTCTGCCTTCCTGTGTCTGCCCTCTTGTCTGCCCTCCTGTCTGCTCTCCTGTCTGCTAACTCCTGCCTGCCCTCATGTCTGCCCTTCTGTCTGCCCTCCTGTCTGCCCTCCTGTCTGCCCTCCTGTCTGCCCTCCTGCCGGTTGAATGGTTAGCAGGCTGGTTAGCCGGCTGCATTCCTCAGAGTGCGAGCTCCGTCCACGCCTCGCCAGAGGTGCGGAGAGTAATCATGCCGTGGGCTGTCCCTGCTGCCGTCCATGGCGCAGTGTTTACAGCTGCTCATACCGTATTCTTGCAGATCTGAAACAGGTTTCGGCAAATGACACTTATGTGACAGTGGTCGGCTGTTCCACGGTCACGAAACCATCGGACGCGCCTCTGTCGAGGAACCATGGGGTCGGAATGAGTACGATCATCGACCGCCTATGTCACAGAGATATCCTACAGCTCCCCTCATTGTAGCGCGGAGACCAATATAGGAGAGGGCTGACTGAGATTGGCCACCGCGGAGTGTCCGCGCCGAAGATGCAAGACACCCCTGAATGAAAGACGACCACGGTGAAGGGTCACCTCCGACTCAAGGGCGTCTCTGGGTCGAGGCATCACTGAGAGTCGAAC
The DNA here is from genome assembly GCA_014673585.1 of Semibalanus balanoides. Classification (NCBI taxonomy): domain Eukaryota; kingdom Metazoa; phylum Arthropoda; class Thecostraca; order Balanomorpha; family Balanidae; genus Semibalanus; species Semibalanus balanoides. The sequence goes on along the minus strand of VOPJ01008680.1, from coordinate 132,152 downwards.
ATGCCTTTTGAGGTAGTGGCTTTTTGAGTCGGAGGCGCCCATGCGCACTGGGTTCCCCTGAATTCGAAACGGACCTGATTGGCGTCGGAGACGCCTCTCTGTTTCCGACGCCACTCAGTAGGGGCATTTATTGCGTCGAGGACGACCTAAAACCAGAAGGCCTGCTGAATCGAAGGCGCCATGCGTTTCCTGGCTGGAGGTGCTTCCGACATGGGGACACTCTTTCATCTCCTAGGGTTCCTTTAAATTGGAGACGCCCCTGAACCGGGAACGTCTTCTGTGTGGCAAGCAGACTCCAGTAGAAGCTCCTGAACAAGAAACGTTTCCCAATGCAGGATGCTTCTTGCGTCAAAGGTACTCTTGAACATAAGGCGCCCTCAAGCCGACAACGACCCGCGCCGTGCCACCGTCGCATGGGCGGCGGGCGCCTCTTTGCCCTGGTTCGCTTAACCTATTCCTTGCAGGCGGCCAGAATTACGTTAACGTGCAGGGGAACAAATCCCTCCATCCGAGAGATCTCGAGAACCACTCGGTCAATTTCGATGGGACAAACCCCACTCGACTCTTCATGACAATATCTTTATTTTACCCCGAAATTTATTTGTGTTCAAATGTAGGGGAAATGGGGAAAAAGTATGAAATTTTGGTGTTTTTTTGGAAAGGTCATTGTGGCTATGTGGTTCTACCGATTTTCATGCAACAAACGTTTTTTAGTTTGAAATGTATTGGTCTTCAACATATCGAAAGACAAGAACCAAATTGAAAAAATCGTAGGCGTATACAGGGAATGTTAAATGGGGGGGGACTTTCTGATAACAAATATATGCTGTTCGTGATTGTTTGGGACGATATAAACGTCACATATGGACATGATTTGCTGTAATCTGTTAAGTTAAATGTATTGCGCATAGGCGGATCAAGGTAAGCAATGTGAGGGGCTCCATGCGCATAACACCTTTTTATCATCTTGCCAATTTTAAGTTGGACCTAATTTGAGGAGGGGTATCGCCTCCTATTTTGTGTACCTTAGTGCGCCTCTACCCAAAAATATACACAGTTCGAGTATTTATGATGCATATTGCAGGGATAATGTTTCTGACACATTGATTGCACCGCAAACTACGAAGGAAGCATGCGTCACACATCTGCATTCGTAACGCCCTCTCAAATACGGAAGCCTGGCACCGCCTCTGCCGAGCTGATTTTCTTAAAACTTTGACACAACTCGCGTAATTCAGTTGTGAGAAAAGTTCAAAAATTGAAAGACGCTAAGCATAGCATTTTAGGAGCAGCAAGTGAAAAATCACACCGGGAGGCAGAATCTGCCCCTCAAGGATAAGGGTTAAAGGGAATGTTTCACTTCTCTGAAAGTTGTCCAATGTACTCCACTTGTGGTGCAAAATATGAAGTAATTGCTGCGAACAACGATTCGAAACATTTCTTTTTCTCACAACAGTGCTCAGTTTCACCATGGAAAAGACTATAGTATTTGAGGTAGTTTGGCTGTTGACGTCAGTATGAAGGAATATTTTGGAAATAGAAAGATAACCTTCGACGCTGCACAGATATATCATGACCTAGTGGTATGGCTATGAGTATAGGGCAATGTGAACAAGTCTAACTACTCTTTCATCAACTTTGATAAAAAGGATGACAGAACATCGGCCTTTAAGAAGAGGCTACCCTAATAAAACTGGGCCTTATTTTGTGGCAGTATTTTCAAAACCACAACTCAAATTTACTGTTCGATTAGAGACTCTGTGGGGTGTTTTATATAACTTCTACTAACCATACTTAATTATTTCAATGGAAATCCCCAATAAACTTTGGCCATCTCGAACCTCCAAGATCTTATGTTAATGTGAACATCCCTTTTAAAGGGACACTGCCACATCAAAAAGTTTTTCAGAATGTTACAGGCCGTTTGTGGTGCAAAATATTTAAGTTAATTGCTGCTGAACACGATTATGAACTTGTTTCTCACACAGTGAAGACATTGCTCATTTTCCCATGAAATTGCGTTTAATAATTTGGGCTGATGAGTTCGAATGAAGGAATTCTTTGGGAAAAAGGAACACCTTCACATTCGCTGCCATAAGTAATGACTGGTGTATGGCTAATGTATGGCAAAGGTGAATAAAACAAGTGGCGACTTGTTAACAGTATTATAGCAAAGAGGAGACTAACGACATCGCTCGACGGCCCCCATCTCAAATACAAATTTGGGGGCCTGGCGATTGTTTACAGGATTGCATAAATCAACTTTAATTAGTATTTGTAAGACAGTGTGGTTGTTTTTACTACTGGCCATACATAATTTCAATGCCAAGCAGCCAAAATGGCTATCTCAACTCAAATATAATGTTAAGGTGGCAGTGTCCTGTTGGTTGTCGTCGGTCGCCTCTGGCTCACGGATTTCTCTCGACGCAGTGGCGTCTTATATGCCCTAATATGTGACTGCAAAAAAGTGAGCATACTTTGATAGGACATCCAATCCTTACGTTTGTTTACTAAATCAATAATTTTCTGTGCTAGCAAACCAGAGTGCATAACGATAAACGTTCTTTAAAAGTTGTTTCTCTACATTTTTTGCAGAACATACCATTATTCAAACAAGCCTTGGCGACCCTGTTTGCTGATGGCGTCCCACTTTGCCATGACAATGCTGCCCTATATAGGTCAGCCACACTCTCCTCTCAAATGGGCCAGATCTGCAGACCTGTTGCAACTCAGTGACCGCCGGGATACCCGACAGAAGGTGTCTCACTCCCTGTTCAGACGAGTGGCCACACAGACGACCAACAGCGGATGGTGTCGGACGCGCGCAGAACCCGCACAGTAACTCGCAGGCTAGGGACACGTATGACCAGCTTACAACGACACAGTGGTGACCGCACAGCTCACGCTCCAGTGTACGAGCGCATAGAACGTTGTCATCGGGGAGTGTACAGTCACTGGTAGCGCACAGGTGGACATCACAGGGACGCAAACATGACTTATCACAGGGAGCGCACAGTGACATCACAGGGACCGCTCAGTGACACTGCACCTCCCAGGAACCACACGACGACCTGAATTCCTACGATAGCCACTTGGATGTCACAATGGAACGCCTAGTGATCAGCAGTAACTTCACAGTACTAACCACACATATTTTGCCATACCGACCGCACCGTTCACACTGACACTCACCCGTGTGATGAGTTACTTACGACTCCGCCACTGACTGACGGCGGCCTCACTGGCCACGGGGCACCCTGCGGCAGTGGTGGTGCGGCCTCGGCTCGGTGCGACTGGTGCGGCCCGGTGCGGTGCGGCCCGGTGCGACCGGCGGGCGGGGCGGGGACAGAACGGCGTCCATTGCGGCCGCTCGCCTGTCGCCCGCCACCGCTGATTAAGACCGGCCGGATGCTCGCACTGAGTGGCTCTAACTACCCGACGCCAGATTAAAACTCTATAAATTGATTGGTTGTCACAATAAATCAGCGGAGCGGGCCGCTGCAGCCGGCCAATGAGCGGCGCCGCTGCAGCGCTGGGTGTCAACTGTCACCCGGTCCGGGTCCGGCCCGGTCCCGCCCGGCCCGCCCGGCCCGGTCTGATCAGGCTGCAACACAGCAATGCCGCCGCCGCCGCCGCCGCCGCCGCCACGAACACGCCAGCTGTACCAACAATTACGGCACGTCCCTGTCGGCTCAGAGGAGACTATAACAGGAGGGACTGGGTGAGGAGGGGACAGGGGGACGCTTTGTTATCGCCAAGTGGTCACACCACCGTAAGCGATGGGACAGCATTAAAGGTATAGGCTCCGCCTGGGTTGAAGGCGTAGTAGACCTGCAGCTGGTGTTGAAGTCGGCCGGTCCCGTCCCGTCGCATCCCGTCCCACCGTGTCCCGTCCCATCTCCCGTCCCATCCCGTACCGGCCGACGCGTGCGAACAGGAATGCGGTGCGGCGCGGCAGTGGCGGCGCTCACGGCGCGCCACTGCGCCAGGTTTGCCGCGGGCGCGCTGTCCGGCGCGCGGGACAGCGGGACGCGCCGGTAGCCTCGTCCATCAGTCGGCCGACTGGGCGTATAATCCTCACCGATGGATGACGCCGTCTCGTCCGTTTATGTATCATTTACATCTGCTAATACGCGCTCTTCTGATTCGGTAATGGCGACGCAGGACGTCGGTCGATGCGCGGATAAAACACGGCCGATTAGCGTGATCGGGGGAGCCGGGCGCGCGCGCCGGCCGCCGGCCTCCGGTCTCGCGCAGTGTTTTCCGACGCCGCCGGAATGTTTGCTCACCTGGAATGCGGCGCAGCGAGCGCGGCGAGGCACGCTTCGCGCAGCGCCAGCAGCTCCGAGAAGCTGAAGGTTCTGGGAAGAGCGGTGGAGGGAATACTAGAAGCAGGGTTCAAGGCGCTCAGTGCCTGGGTCGTGGCTTTTCAGACCGGCCTCGGGCAGACGGCGGTCAGTAACCAGCCAAGGCGCTTGGCTTTTGGATGAACAGTGGTTGCCGGCGGCGCCGCGGGCGAACAGCGATATATGTGCCGCAATTGCTCAGGGCCGAGCATCGCGGTCACGACGGCACCGTCTGAGCTCTTTGGAGTTGTTGAACGCTCGTAACAGCTGGATCCTGCGCCGATGGCACGATGCGCCGTCAGATGCTGCCCCGAAACGAATGGCAGCTTCACGTATTCCAACATAACCAGGTGTGCTTATCACGTCCGCTCTGCATACTGGCCCGCAGAACTGCTGCCATCACCGGCTGCGTGTACAAATGGTTTGATGCAGATTTTCACCACCGCCTGATGGTAGATCGTCAAATTTTCACCATCAGTATTCAGTTATTCACGATTGCATTTACTGACATGCGCATATGAAGCCGAAGGCATGTTGCAGTCCAAAGCTATCTGGCCGACACCATCACCTGCTGTGCTACTTTGCGACGGAACATCTCTTCCGCTTCGGTCGCGGTCACGCTGGTCGCCGGTCCCTTGACCAGTCACCAGGTGCTCCCTCTCAGGGGCTTTCTCACGTAATTGATGGCTACATCCGTTTTCCCAAATGCTATTGCAGCACCAACTGAGCCGGTTTGATTAGGTGAGGAGATTGGTCATTTTGCTGACCAACAGCTCTGCAAGCCAAGGCCTTCTCTAAGGAATTTTCCCTGCGGGGGATTTCCACTGGTGTATCTAGGCTTTGGGTGTGGAGGTGGACCATTGGGGTGCGTCGTATTGTCGGGACAGTCCAACGATTTTTTTTACCGTCAACTGCGGAGTATTTTTGCGTCCACTGGGGGACTTCAAGGCACTGTGGAGTGTGGGGGGGAATCTCCCAGCCCCAGCTAACATGTTAAAATAGGTCCTGCTCTAAGCCTTAAGTTAGTTCCGACGTCATAGCTTCGGCTATGCGGCACTGCTGGTCACTCCCAGATCGCTCACTTATTGTTATCGCTGCAGTTAACGAGGTGAGCCACTAATCGACACATATCCTGGGGCTGTTCGGCTGCTCAGCATAAATCATGTCTGCTACAGCACGCATGTGCAGTAGGAACCCTTCGGATGCACTGTCGGCATATTTGGAAAAGTATAATACAAAATACAAACCCATCCTACTTAGGGAGCCATAAGTCAGAGTCCGCCCCTGTAGCTCAGTGGGAGAGCGCTGGTCTTCTGACCTATCCCAGTAGTGGCAGCCTGGGTTCGAGTCGTTTTCGGCGCTCGCTTATTTGCTCCTGACTGGGATGGCCTGCGGCCGGTGGCAGCGGTCGCACTCAAGGCCAGGTGACGTCACGAGCGGGGCGGACCGTGTCGCAGGTACGTCGACACGTAAAGACTTTCGTCCTCCAAATTATGCCAGCAACAGGAATTGGCGCGATTCGGTGGTTGAGTCAGGATCAGCGCAACAGGAGCTTTTGCTTAGCGCAAGGCTGACTCTTTGAAAGCCATCCATATCAAAACATTCGGACTAAATTTTATTATATAAAATATACATTGAATTGGGTTTAAGCATCAATCCAATTACTTGGCTCGTCCAAATGTAATTCGGGTTTGAGATATGATTTGTATTGGAATATGATCTCGATTAAAATATCTATATTTGAAGAAGAATAATAAAATATTTTTGTCAACCATATACAAAATCAAAAGATACATTGGAGAACCAAGTATGGATGATGCCCAAACTAAATTTGAACGCAATATCTTGAGTTTGGACTGACTTAGGGCTGATGGGTCTGGATTTTGTATTCGACATTTCCTAATATGCGCGCGTATGGGGCACCGCAACGCACCGCCCTAAGTACGACGTCATCTCCCGCAGCATATTTCATGCTGCTGCAGGCTGCAGCATGGATTTTCGTTCTGCAGGAGACGCGACTGGCGCAAAGCACGATTATGCCGCCGGGGCATTCAGTGGTGTACTTTCTTACTAACTTAACAAATGTGAGTTTTTAGGGTATATAGCTACTTTTTTCGTAACAACTGTCAACAAAGCACCAGTCAACAACCCCTTTTTTCGCCACGCGCAGAATATTCTATGGAAGCGTTCGGCGCAATTCTGCTGCACTTCGGACGAGTAGGTATGACGTCATACCAGGTATGACGTCACACAGCTCAGAATACATACTGCAGGCTGCCGAACAGCGCTCTGCGGAAGTGTCACCGGCTGCCCGAATTGCCGCCTGCGCTACCAATCGCCGCGTTTCCTGCCTCGCGTCACCGATTGCCACGATTTCTGCAGTGCGCCACCGATCGTCTCCGCTTCTGCAGTGCGCCACTGACAACTGCAGCCGATACAAAAATGCCGCGGCAGCCGATCAGCTCAGCGCGCCGCCGACCAGTCAGCCCTAATTGGCTGCGGTAGCCGTGATTTGCCGCGATGACGGCTTCATTAGTAGCGACGTCCGCCATTTACGCCGCAAACCGACCTGCGCCGCCGACCTTGCGGCCTTCCCCGCTCCGACGCGACGCGACGCCGGCCGCAGAGCCGGAAAAGACGGCGCGCGATTTTTGCGCGGGACAGGCTGTGGGAGCGCATATAGGCGATGGTATCGTTTCGGCGCCGCCGCGCCGCGAAGGCAGCCGCGATGACGTCGGCTGACGTCAGAGGCAGCCGCGATGACGCCGGCTGACGTCAGAGGCAGCCGCGATGACGCCGGCTGACGTCAGAGGCAGCCGCGATGACGTCGGAGACAGCCGCGATGACGTCGACTGACGTCAGAGGCAGCCGCGATGACGCCGACTGACATCGGAGGCAGCCGCGATGACGCCGGCTGACGTCGGAGACAGCCGCGATGACGTCGGCTGACGTCAGAGGCAGCCGCGATGCCGCCGCCTGACGTCAGAGGCAGCCGCGATGACGCCGCCTGACGTCGGAGGCAGCCGCGATGACATCGGCTGACGCCGGATGATGGCGTTATGGCTATCGCGATGGCTGGCGGCGCAGCTCGATTTGCTGAGTCGATCTGCCTGCGGCGGGTGGGCTGACGGGGGCACGGCGGCTGATGCGCGCCGGCACCGGACAGCGGCCGCCGTACCTTAACGGCGCGTGATGGACTCAATCTAAATCGTATCTGCAAATGGCGACGCTGATCGATCACTTCATTACACGGTTGCAGAGCGCGTCGGTCGGGGGCCAGCAGCGCGACGCCGGCACCGGGACGCGGGGGCGGACTCGCGTCACAGCCCAGGGAGTCGCATTACCGGGCCGGCACTGACACAGATCATGCTCTATTTTGATGTGCTGTCAATCTTCAAGATGATGTCTCTATGTAGCCAGACATGACAAGGCTACAGAGCGGTGTCTGCGCTGCAGATAGGAGAGCTACGGGCCTCGGCGCCCAAGGCCTCCTCGATGGTCGGTTTGGCTGCGCAACAAATCAATGTCATTTGATTTGAATATGACAAATGTGGCATATGGGGAATTTAGTCAGAACACGACCGATTGTGAACAGGCCTTGTCTTGTGAAGCTATTGTTCAGGATAAGAGCTAAAAAGCTTCCTGAATTATATTTAGTATTACCATAAAATTACATTTCTTCACCATTTATCTCGAAGCTATAGGTTATAGGTCCGCCCCCCGTAGCTCATGGAGAGCGCTGGTCTTGCTGACCATCTCAATTAGTGGCAGCCTGGCCTTGAGCGCCTTCGGCGCTCGCTATTTGCCTCCTGACTTGGATGCCTGCGGTCGGTGCAGCGGTCGCTCTCAAGCGCCAGGTGACGTCAGCGAGCGGGGCGGACCGTGTCCAGGTATGTCGCGGCAGTTAAAACTTTCGTCTCTAAAATTCTGCCGGCCAACAGGAATTGCGCGATCGGGTGGTGAAGGTTCAGGACCAGCGCAACAGGCTCTGCTTAGCGCGGCCCTGACCTCAGAAAGCCATCCATTACAAAACATTCGACTAAATTATTTAAAAAAAAAAATATATGAACCAAAAGAAAATGTCAGATTAAAATTTAAAACACGCGCGAAAATGTGGTCTGCTCCGAACAAGGGTCATTACGTAATCAGAAAAAGAAAGTTAAGACGAAGAAAGAAGTTCAGTCTTATTCAACCAACCGTTTGCAAAGTCAAACGTGTCATATGCCGGTCTAACGTCTTAGATTTAATAAAACTTACGAAAATGCGAATGCCATGACATTCTTATACGTGTAGATCCCGGCCCATAAACGGTCAATAGGCACAACTATTGCATCGTGCACCGAAACACCCTTGTCCAGTCTTAATAAGTATGTCTTCATCCATAATCAATTATTATTGCACTTTCCGTTGAAGTCTATCAGAAAATAACTTTTATATATTTTACATCGCTTAAAATGCGTAACATTCATTAATAATTTAATTAAGTAGAAAACCTGAAATACCCTAATAGAAAGGAATTTTCCCACATGAATTACACAGATGTACGACACCACTATTTCCTTCAACATTACATGAAGATTTGGAGCTTAGCATGGAACCCGTTGAATTCTTTTGAAAAAGTACATATCCTACGCAACGCCAACTCCAAATATGGGAGTTTGCCGACTGTCGTGCCGTCTCGCCATTATGTCCGAGCGGCTACTGCAGCTGCAGGTGTCCTCACATGTGAACATCTTACAGCCATGCCGTGCGTCACAACAATCCATCACGGCAGCGTGTACATACGGTACTGCAGGTTTGCCTCCTCCCTCCTGAGTACGCTGCAGCGGGCTGTCCGCTCCGGCTCCGGCTGGACCGGCCGGCCGGGCTCCGCAGCAGGGATGGCAGATTACACCCACAGCTGCTGACACAAAGCCGACCTGCTGCGGCACCAGATCGCCAACCGGCAGAGAACATCACACGCACTTACGCACAGTGGGTGTGATCTGGTCAGTGGTTTCCCAGTAGCAGCGAGGGCACAGTGTCTCAGCTGAGGTGGATTTACCTCACCTGCTGCATATGATGCGCCCCAGCTGCTGAGGTTAATATTGGGATAACCGGATAGCCCACTGCTTAATGGAAACAATGAACCAAACATGGTGAGTGGAAATCTACTCGCGTGCTTTTTTATCCCTCCGTGACGAATATTATCTTTACCCTTTAACGGTTTATTGTTTTCACGCATGTCGGGTGCCTTTCACCTGATCCATTTTCCAGATACCCTGAGAAAGAAATGATCGAAATTAATTGGGCAAGTGACTCCTATAAATGTTCAGCGCACAGCACAGCCTCACCCAATACCAGATAGCCAGCTGTAACGCCTCCGACGTCAGTTATCAACACCAGCTTCGAGCTAATTTTGATTCTGAGTGTTCAGAGAAAACATCCTCTGGGCCTGCCTACGGGCGACGGACGTTTTCCGCTTATGTGAGAGGCCCTTTATTGCCTTACTTCGCCCGCTTATGAAACATTTAATTTCGGCTCGTGCGCGCGCGCGAGTATAATGGTTTCCTTCGCCACTCTGCCTCATCACGATTTGAATTTATATTACGATGCCACAAAGGACCGGAAGATATGCATTTAAATCGATATTTGCATTCATAAGCGATGGATGCCTCGTAGGCCGACCCGGTGCCGAGGAAATGACAAATTAATACATGATTTGGTAATACAGGTTAACAGAGCCCCATCAACGGTGGTGATTATGAAAATTAAGTCATCACCAAAGTAAACAACAGAGGAGAAGGTGACGGCGCGCCCGCCGGCGCCGGGCCGAAACTGTGTCGCTATGGAAATCCAATGGACGCTAGATAGCGGTTATATGGAGAACAGAGGTAATTGTTTATGGGAACTGTTGAAGTGGTTGATTAATAGTTTCCCTGATAGGAGGAACTGGTAAACAGCGGGAGACGAGCTACGTTTCTGTTATTAAATCTGACACTGTGATAGTTAATGTCATTTCAATCGAACGGAACTTTTTTAAATACATACCTTGAACCTTCACATGTGATATATATCGCCTGTGATCTAATACATGCATTTTTACTGCGGGTACGTTTTTACTCATTGCTGATGATATTTGTCATCCTCTCTAACCACGATCTTTTGCTCATGGTCGTTCTGATGATGGTGACATCCATGAATATGATGGCTTTCCAACCTTGGTAGGCCCTATCTCGCGTTGGTCCTCAGTAGCCAGTAGGTCAGAATATGCGAGATTGAAACATTGGCCCTATCTCACGTAGATCTTCAGTAGGTCCGAATAGGCTAGATTGAACCATGGGTACTATCTCACGTAGATCCTCAGTAGGTCAGAAAAGACGAGATGGAACCCTCTGTATTATTGGTTCCAAAATAAGTGTCCCGCTGGGTTGGCCGGCACAGCAGTTAAAGGGAATATACCGCCTTGGAAAAGTGTGTGGATTGATGTAGATGAGTGCCCAGATGAGTGGCTCTCATCTCCACCATTTTTCATATTTTTTTCCAAGGCGTTATACTCGCCTTAAACTGCTGTGCCGGCCAACCCAGCGGGACGCTTATTTTGGAACCAATAGTACACATTGGGCCGGTTTGTGTGACGTCGGCAGCCTTACTTGGGTCCATTGACTGGTGTTTAGATACTTGCTACTTAATGCCGTTGCGTAGCCGAAGTGCAAAATATATTTCCTATTGATTTACCCTTTCTTGAATTGTGCTCCCTGTAAGTGCTCTTCATGGCTTCATTCGCCGCTCAATATGTATACAATAATGGCAGCCTTTACCTGAGCACCAGCTTGATCCAAAAACGAAATATCTCGCGAAATATTCAGCGTTTTCCTATTATCTGACACAATCCATTGTTGAAATATTCGCCCCTAGATGGCAGTGTGAAGCCCATTCAATGTTGCGCTAAGTCTTCATGATTCTGCTTTCGTCTAAAACTGCATCGTTTGTACCACTCGCTTTGCGGCTTTTAAAATCCGTGATTTCCACCATTTTCTGGAGTCAAGCAGTCGGATGTCGTCAGCCATTTGTACCTAGTGCTACAGTCGCTGAAAGCTTTTCCGAAACTCACTACCGTTATGTATCACCGGTGAACGAAACTAATTATTCGTGGGCGTGTACGGCATGCCATACTTGGTCCAATGGACCTATGCCGTTCTTGGACCGTCGTTCTTACCCATTCACGGTATTTGGCAAGACTGGGCTGTTGGTAAGATTGGGCCAAGGAGTCACACACCCAGCCGCAGTGTGTAGTCGACCTGAGGCAGACAGACACCCCTGGCCTGCCAGCTGGCCACACTGCCTGCGTAGCAGCACGCGGCGCACGTGGGGCACGCGATGAGCAAAGACACCGCTCCGTGCCCACATGCATTACCGGACGCGGGGCCATTTGCGTGGCCCGCCCCGGTGATTGATATATTAGCCGTACATTGCGGCCGGAATGGGTGTGCCGGACCGGGCCTGGCGCGCCACAATGGCCACTGTGATTAATACGCGCGCCACTACCGTCAGAAAGACTGTCACACGGAGCCACCGGACGGACGGCCTGACTGTCACACGGAGCCGCCGGACAGACGGCCTGACTGTCACACGGAGCCACCGGACGGACGGCCTGACTGTCACACGGAGCCGCCGGACGGACGGCCTGACTGTCACACGGACGGACGGCCTGACTGTCACACGGAAGCCGCCGGACGGACGGCCTGACTGTCACACGGAGTCGCCGTACACACGGCCTGACTGTCACACGGAGCCGCCGGACGGACAGTCAAGCCGTCCGGTGTCTGCGTGTGACAGTCCGGCTGTCCGGCTTAGCAGTCAGTCAGGCTGTCCGGTGCTTAGCAGTCATCCTGACCGTGATACAGTGCAGACCAGACATATGAATCATCTGCATGTTGTATGGTCGCAAAAATGTTTTCATCTAAATTGTTTATTTTATCAAACCTGATTTAACAGAAAGCTGTTAAAATGATTTGAAGCTATCCTGCTAAGCTGTAATGAGTTAAGCGCTTTTGATAAACGCCTTAAAACTGGCATATATTTCAAAGTATATTGCTTATTATTGCTTATTAGTCAGATACAACCACAGACCAGAGCCCACTTACGGCTGCAATGCCATATAATGTTGCCCTCACCCGGCCGCTCACCTGGAAGGCACCGTCCACACTCGTAGTCGTGCACACAAATACAAAACCTACACACACATACGGACATGCTCTTAGGTATAATGCACATACACACACTCATACACTGTACGCAGAGGGCACCCGTGACCTGACTGAACACATGAGGTCTCTGATCAACCAAGGTATGTGCCCTATACTGCAGCTAGCTGAAACGGAGCAACGGACACTTCCAAAAACTGTAATATATTTTTTTTGTAATATATGGTTTGTTTCCATATATGTATAACCTAGTTCATGTACTTTTCATGTACTTGTTTATGTATAAATATAATTTAGTTGATGTACTTTTTTGTTGAACATCTGTGAACTTTTGTATTTGTTGAAATGTACAAAGCAAGCACCAAGGCATCTAGAAGCAAGGACGCAAGAACCAGTGGGCAAGGAGGGAGCCCCCCAACAGTTTCAGAATTTAACATTACGCCTATGGCGTTGCATGGTAAGAATGGACTTCAGAATGCCCCCCGTCCACACACACACACACTTTCGGAAGTTTCCGGTATCCCTGTCTAGAAAGTAGAAACTCAATCAAATGTATGTGTCATCTCCGACAAGCTTGTGTATCAAAAGCAGTGAGACATGAAGCTTTTCCTGCATAGCAAAGCATTTCTTCCCTTTGTTCCCTTTTGACGTGTCTGAATCGCGGCCGCTGATGTCTGGACCTGTTGGCGCCTGATATCGAGACATGCAGGTAGGTAGGCCTACTGGTGTCTGATGGCCAGGCCTGAATGTAGACTTACTGGCGCCTGAGGTCTATATCGGAGACAATCAACGACGCGGCAGGGCGCAAAAACGGCGCACCGCCATCGGAAACAAAGACGTTTGTTTGTACGTGGCCGCCGTTTTTGTCAGAGTTCATGTCTGTCTGATATGACATCGAGGATATTGTGAAGTCGATTATGATTCTCGGTAAACAGATTATTTTCTTGCTCGGTCCGGTGATACATGTTTCGGAGGCGCGGCGCGGCGCCAGTTTTTGCGCAGATTTTACCAGCTGGAATGTTTTAAACAGCGATGAAGAATCCATCATAAGATAGCTGCTGATTTGAATTGTTTAGCTCCTTGAGAGGGTTCGAGATATGCGGATGGGTGCAAAAGATGCGGGTAGACTTGCATCGTCTTCGCAGTCACAAACAGTGCACCACGCGGAAATAAAACCATCAGTCATTTCTGTTGTTTATTCCTGTGTTCTCTTAACGGTAAGAAGTTACAAAATTGAGGATTGACATCTATATCAGAATAGATAAGCGCACTCAGGGGTGGAACTTTATATCTCTTGGGGAGGGCCCGAGCCCCCCCCCCCTCAATGATTTAAAATTTTAACATTAGGCCTATGGCGTTGCATGGTAAGAATGGAGTTAAAATCTATCAAATTAATAGAGCTAAGTGCTTGTGCGAGGAACATAGTTGTCAAAATTTATATCAAATTAACATTAGGGGCCCCCAATCGATTTCATAAAGTGTTGCCACTGAGCGCACTATTGTCTTGGTATGAACTATGAACCGTCAGTTTCAGTTGTTCCTCTCCTGTTGTCTCTTGCAGGGGTAACTGTGGACGACTTTCGACCAAAGTGCCGACAGGCCAAAACTCAAGGAGAGTTTGCGTTCCGGGCGGCATCATCCTGAAACGCCCGGTCTGCCCGGTGCCTGTGCGTTCACAGGCACCGGGCAGTCCGGGCAGTCCAGGCAGCCGGTGGCACCAACGTCACTGCATATTCTCATAAGAATAGTGGCACTGCATACTGCATAGTTACTGGATAACCCATGATTATTGCAGTCGTATTATTTCGTACTGGTATTAGTCAGGAATGTTTTAGCAGCACCTGTGTTTTATTTTTCTCTCTCATTTTACTGTCACACATTTTATTAGGGGTGTACTATAAAATGCACTTTCGAGAAAATGAAAAAGACACTAAGAACCTGTTCCATGGATCTTAAAAAGAGACTTATTACATCGATTTTGGTTCCCCTTTCCCAAAAAATACCACCTTGAAAAACCAAGACCGTGTAAAAATGCATTAATAGCAATGGCAGGATGCCACTAAGTAGTCGTTCACCCCTCTACTTTTTTTTCAATAACTTCCGATCCGCATCAGTGACAATAATCAAACTTGGTAGGCCGGTAGAGCGATTCATTTGACACATTTTGACATCAGAAAAAAATACAGGCCAGGTCAGGTCACTAAGTTATGACGTCACAACCAAAAGTCTCCGCAGCAGCTTGTTAGCTGATGTATTATGTCGTGCTAATTTATTAATTATAAAATAATCACTTGGCGTTAGAAAGGGGCTGACGGGTCGTCAGGTTGGATTCAGAGTGGAGGCATGCCTTCCTCCCCTTGAGCCTCAGGGGCCCAATCAGCACGAGGGGGTCTATAGCGCGATTAAGTGACTCGAGAAACTTTACCCCGTTTCAAAAAATGGCAAGTAATGTGTGCACTCTGACCTCCAGGGACCGATTGCTGGACCTCCAGAGGCCACTCTAGTCTCCGTAGGGCCTACTTCGCCTCCGGAGTACCATTCTGACTGAATAGGGTCCATTCGTGGCCTTGCAGAGCCCATCTTTAGGCACCTGAAAGTCTAATATTTTGAACCAAAGGCCATTCTGCCTAATTTGTTTTTCAATGCCAAAGTGCCCAACAAGCTTGAAGGAACCCACTAAGGCCTGCGGGTCACCAATTGCTACGTAAGCCCATTTTTGACCAAAATTTCCTGGATCCGCCATGGCGGTCGTAATATAAACTCCTTTGAACCAGATACAAAATGCTCAAGGAATTAGATGGCCAAGGGGGCACAGGGGTCAGAACAAGGCACGTACCCAGGATTTTTCTCAGGGAGGGACCACGTCGGTTGGAGTCAAATTTTCCGCTCCTCAGCAACATGTTGCTGACCGCAGGGGATAGGGTCGGGCGTCAGAGATCCATTTGATCAGTGTAAATTTGCTTCGCTCAGGGGAGGCATGGGCCACGACCCCCCCCCTTCCCCTACGATACGTCCTGCGTCAGAACTGGCCCACTGGATGCCAGAGTGGGGCCCGTGGAAATGCAGAGGGGCCCTTTGGAAACTTAGATGCACACTGGAGGTCAAAGCGGTTTCTTGTTGGAGTCAGAGTAGGCCCCTCTGAAGCCAGAGGGGCCTAATGCGAGGCACCAGAGTGGGTCCTCTGGATACTCTAGGGAGCCTTGGATGCTGTGGAGAGTGCCCTGGCTTGTCTGAGGCCCTTAGACCTGGTTAAAGATGCTCCTGGCTGCTCGGTTATGAGTGGGCCCAGTCCGAGGTCTAAAAGAACCTACCGTACAATAATCTGGTCACTGTCAAAACAAGTCAGAGCTCCATAGGTTGTCAGAGGGACCCATCGGGGCCTCCATGAGGTCCACTCCGGCCTCGAGAGGCCATCTGGTTTCCAGATGCCTCTGTCTTTCAAGGCCATCTGACTGCCAGATGCCCTCTGTACATTTTTAGAGACCACTATTGCCGTTCCAGAGAGCCCACTCTGGTATCGCAGTGGTCGTTGCTGACCAATGAGGGCTCGGTCTGACTTCCTGACCATCTTGTATTTGGCTTAAGAGTTGTATACGGCCTCAGTGAGGATCCAGAGATTCGTCAAGAAGGGGACCACATCAGCAATGTGGGCTCCAGGTCCTGGCTTTTAGCGCTTGTGGGTCCCTCAAGGCTTTGGGACGTATTTTGACATTGAAGGACAAATGTAGGCCCGGATGAGACCCCTTAGGCTTAAAAATACCTTGTGATGTTTAACATTAGTCTCTACAACCTGAATGGGCCCCCTTCAAGTCAGAATGGGCCCTCTGGGGTCAGAGGTGACCCTTCTTGCGTCAGAATGAGACCCTCTGCGGTCAGAATGGGACCTTCTGGCGGTCAGAGGGGGCCCTCTGAGCCGACGTGGCCCTACGGAAAACCAAAGAAGCTCTCTGGGGGAAAAGAATGGGCTTCTGGAGTCAGAGTGAGCAAACTTACTTGCGATTTGTAGGAAAACGGTTTTAAAATTAGTTTTCCAGTCACTTCGGAAACGGTTCTGGGTTCCGTTCAGCCTATTGGGCCTCTTCAGGGCTCAGGGGGGGCATGCCTCTACTCTAGACTCAGACCACTAATGACGTCATTATTCTTTTAAAACGCCAAGTGACTATAACATAATGAATAAAAGTAGCAACGAGAGCATCCAATCCTAGCTATATAAAACGTTACGCAGACTTTTGTTTGTGATGTTATCGGTCATAACTCGGTGACCTGACCTGACCTGGAACTTTATCTGGTGTCAAAATGCTTCAAATGAATCGTTTTACCAGCCTACTTAACTAGATCGATGTCACTGAAGCGGATCAAAGTTATTTAGAATAAAAGAGCGGCGAACGACCACTTTGTGGCATTCTGCCATTGCTTATAATGCATTTGTACAAGGTTTCGATTTTTCAAGGTGACAGTTTTTTAAGGAGAGCCAAAATAAATGCATCATGTTTCTTTTTTGGGTTCATGGAACAGGTTCTGAGTGGCTTTCTGGCATTTTCCGGGAAAATACATTGTATAGTGCAGTGTGCGCTGTGCACCTCTAATTGCATGGTATTATGTAACTGCTTGACTGAGTTCGTAATAACCACCGCGTGGATGAATTATAATAAATGACTATGACTATGACTTTCTGCCTATTCCAATGTCATTGTCCCACAGCGCACAACCCCGCTGTCCCGCCGTCTCGCCATCCAGCAGTCTCTCAACCCCAGGCTCTGTTATAGAGCCTCGTCAGTCGTCTCCAACCCCTATCCGCACTCGCCGGCGCAGCGTCCGTGCCCAGTCGGTCTGGCCGGGTACCGCCGCACCGGCTGATCGCTCACGCTGGGTCAACAGCGAACATGGACCGGGCGCGTCCGTCCGACAGACGACGCCCGTATCAGCCGCCGCCCATCGTGTACCACCATACCTCAGAGCATCGGCCGGAGTCGTTTAAATTAATCAGCCGTTTTCTATGTATCAATGCCGCCATGTATAATTCCTCACATAGACGGCGTATCGGGCCGATCGGCGCGCCGCCGGGCGGCCGCTAATGGAAACACAAACAGATGATGAGCGCGCCCGCCGCTCCGCACTGATGACTGCCGCCATTCGGGTTATTGATAAAAGTGATTATGATGGGACAATAGACGAGCAGCGGCGCGGCGCGGCGCAGTGCAGCGACCAGCGGTGCGCAGGCGGCGATCCAGCCGCAAACTGGCCTTGCCGCGCGACGCGACATCGCCGCCAGAGCGCGCCGCCTGTTGTTGCATATGAAGATTTATGCACTGGAAATTACACATAATTAAGTAGGAGGCCGTCCGGACCGATCGTATTCTGAAATAGCAGGCCGCCTCTGAGCGCCAACAGCTGCTGAGTGGCGCGCTGCCCTGGGTTAGCCGTCATTACTCTGTGACAGATAGGCGGTGGCGGCGCGGCGCGCTGCGGTCGCACTATCCGGCGCACCGCCGCGCCATTAGTGCAGCCGCGCCACGTTAGCGTCGCTGCAGCGCAGCGTTTGTAGAGCTTTATAGACCACCGCCGCATCCGCCGCTGAAACGGCGGCCAGGCATGGTCGCTAGGAGCTGGGCCGATTACGCCGAGTTTGGTCAGTTAGGTTGGCTTCGGTTGGGGTGAGTTGAGTTGGGTCAGGTAAGGTAAAATCGCATGGGGTAGAATTGGGGTTGCATTCCATTGAGTTAAGATAGGCTGGGTGAGTACTAAGTAGATAATTAATTTGATTTAGCATTGGCTATCGAGTCCGGTTGACGTCCAATAATGGCGCATTGAGTTAGAACAGGTTGAATTAAATTGACCGCATTGATTTGGTCCAAAAATGCAAACTGGATTGGTTAGACGAGCACTATGGTCATTTACTTGACTCGTGACAGAAGGCTTTCAACCACCAGCAAACAATGCTGACTGGCAAACTACGTCATTACCCGCTATTTACCACCTGCTTGCAGTTAGAAGTGTTTATAAGCAGATAATCAAATAGAAATATCACTATGTTCATTGTTCTTGACGCGGCAAACCCGGACATAAAAGCGATGCTAGAGGACGCCACCGAACCCAGCGGTCTGCCACCGTTTCTGCGGAACGAGTACGCATTGGTGCGTCACACAAGGTGTGGAGACGAAACAGAAGCGGTACTGGCACTCCCCGCCACCCTCGCTCGATAAATTCCCGAACACGGCCATTGCAAAACTCATGTTTTTGCAAGATGGCTGCAGCGCCGTATGGTCCTAGGATTGTCACTCGCGATCGGTTGCCATGTCGGACGCTGCCGGCGGAGCTGAGCTGCTCAGGTGCACAACCTGCTCATCCATCATCACCTGACGGTCACC
Source organism: Semibalanus balanoides (assembly GCA_014673585.1). NCBI lineage: Eukaryota > Metazoa > Arthropoda > Thecostraca > Balanomorpha > Balanidae > Semibalanus > Semibalanus balanoides. Next base: position 113,252 of record VOPJ01008680.1, on the reverse strand, counting down.
GGCGCCGTCACCAGCCAGCTGCCTACCCGTCAGACAAACGCGCCACACCACTGGCCCGGTAGCAGCTGGATAAAATGGCGCGCCGCGCTCAGCTATCCGGCCAGACATCCCTAAAGTGGCCCGCTTTATGCACCATCAGCCTGTTGCCAACACCGCCCTGCAAGCTTCTTCGGATCGCACTTCCTGAATCGGCTTGTGCAGAGCCTCATGTGCCCTGTAACAAATGCGCATGGCGCCTGCATATCTCTCCTCTGGGAGGTGTTGCTTTTTATGGAGTGGCATTCCTCTGTGGTAGCCTGTCAGGCCGTCGCGGCGCCCGTATCTGATGCCATCCGAGTCCCACGAACCGCACTAAAGCCTCCTTTAGTGCGGAAAATGAGACAATGCCAGACGAAATCCCTTTTTACGAGGCAGGCGGGCCTAATAGAGACCTCCCAAGTCGAGGCAATGACAAATTATTATTTATGTGCGTCAGACAACAAAGGCTTCCTGGACACTTCCTAATTTTATCGTTTTCTCAAAGTTAGACAGATAAACAAGGCTATAAATTCTGTTTCACTAGGCTGTGTTGGGCCATCTCAGACTCAACTCAGCTCAGCCCAGTTAGGAACAAGTTAGAACTTTTAGTTAGACAAGTTAGACCCAGTTAGAACTTGGCTCAGCTCAGATCAGCTCGGCTCATGCTCATGTTAGCTCGGATTAGGCCAGGTAATGGCTCTGCTCAGCACGGCTCTGTTTAGTCCAGTTAGGCCGAGGTAAGCGGGCGACTCAGCTCGGTCAATTTACGTCCCAGTTTAGGCAGGTAAGGCTCGGAACTAGCCTCGGCTCAGTTTTAGCCCAGTTAGGCCCAGGTAGGCTGCTCAGCTGGCTCAGCTTAGCCCGTTAGGGCCAGTAAGGCTCGACTTCAGCTCGGCTTCAGTTTAGCCACGTTAAGGCCCTAGAGTAAGCCTGGGGACTCAGCTCGGCTCAGTTTAGCCCAGTTAGGCCCAGGTAAGGCTCGGCTCAACTCGGCTCAGTTTAGCCCAGTTAGGCCCAGGTAAGGCTCGGCTCAGCTCGGCTATGTGTCACCTCCACTGTGTGCCTGCTGATTAAGGCTGCGGTGCCGGGTCGGCAGTTCGGCACCCCGGTACCCCTTAATCTCGGGTGACCGCGGGCGGGGGCGGCTCGGGTCGCGCCGCCGCCGCCGCCGCCGCCCTAGACATCATCCATTACCGCAATCAGACCTACCCTGGCCGCTAATGATCGGCACATTGTTTTGATTTGCGTTATTTAGCGGCAGTACGGCGGCACTTTGACGGGGCGGCGACGGGGGCGGGGGCGGCCGCGGGACGCGCTCAGCCCGCGGGCCGGTCTCCTCCTGGTCTAGGGCACATTCCTGGTGCGAGCGCCGGCGGCGATTTTGGCCCTCATTACGCCCTCAGAGCCTGCCAGCAACTGTCCCTCGGCCCGCGCCAAAACGCTCCGTATAATTTGGCGGGACAGTAATGGCGCGAAGTAGCTGGACGTGAAATGCGGCGCGAGCGCGACAGACGGTGGTAGCCGCGAGCGGAGGTGTTTTCTGAGCGGCCCAGACGACAGACGTGGCGCCAGAGGCTGTGAGAGAGCTGGGCGGTGGCAGCAGTCCGGTCAATTAGTGGGTGATAGAGCTGGCGGTATTATTCACCAGGCTGTTGTAACACGGCCCGAGTGTTTGTGTGGTTGAGAAATGGGCGGATAATGATGGGGATAGTAACATCAGAGGAGCGGGCGCTACTGATGTTGGTAAACAACGTGATGAGGGCGAAACAGATATGCCTGTGTTTGAATTCAAAATTACTGACTACACGATATGGTAGAAGTTAACTTAGCTGCTCCAGGAATATTAGCATAATTAATGTGTACATGCTACGAACTGTATAGGTAGTGGAATCCATATTTTCATCATACGTGACTTACACTTTAAAAACATGTACTATTGGCGTTTCCAAAATAAAGGCCGTCCCGGTTTGTGGTTGGCTTACACAGCAAGTTAAAGGGAACTATTATACGCGCAAGAAGAAGTATTAATCTGGAATGTGGGAGATAAAGTGCTCTCATGTTCCATCATTCCATAATATTCCCGCAAAGGCGTTATAATTCCCTTTAACTGCTGTGCAGCCACCCAGCGGGACGCATTTATTTATGGAGAATATCAATAGTACACGCAAGTCCGTATTATTGAAGTTGGGTAACGATCCATTGAGCAATTAGTTGTGCAGACCAAAAGGCAAATTGGAAAATGTATTTTGTTACAACTCCTAACGCATAATAGATTTAATCGACGCGGAGGGCAAAGGTTCGATTGGCACTCTCTTTTGCTTGAAGACGTGTGCTCCGGATCCCACAATCGACAAGGGATGTGTTTATTTGGAATTGGGGTAGACCCCAGATCATGGGCTCTGAATATTCGTCTCCATTATCGTGTCCATTCGTTCAAAACTGACGAGTGGTTCATTCAGATCCCAGATATGAAGTAGCCTTTTGTCAAGAATCCTACAACAGCAATGATCTGGTTGTGTTCTGTAAAAATCCGGTGAAATTGAATCTGGATTGGTAGTTGGTGCAGCTGCTCCTAGCATTATCAGTCAAGGTGTCAAGTGTACCCTTCTCTGCTCATGCACGCTGATAAATTAAACGTTAGCTCAAATAAACTCAATGACTAAAATTAACTTAGTGATTCAAATAAACAATCAAATTCGATCGAGTTACCATCTTGCTTATAACAATGCCAGACAGGGTGTTTCCAGTAACAAATGAGCATGTTTTGAAATAAAGTTTGCAAATGTAAGATAACGAGCACAAATAGGGATCGATAGAGGCCACCAATAGCAGACCGACGTCATTCGATCGGTGTGGTTTTTACCAGAAACTGGATATCTCCATTATCGAATGTCTCAAACTTGAGCGCCATTCGAATAGCGCAGCTTAACACGAACAATGCCACAATCAGACTTTTAAGCCGAGCACTATGATCGGAAAGCAGTGCTGAGCGACAGCAATTGATGCTAACTTCAGGTTGAACGCCAGCGCAATAAATCTATTGACGTCTTAATACCGTGCATTTAAGGCTGCCATTTTACGGCGGAGAGTAACCGATAGGCGGCCGGCAATTACAGTCGCGGCATTGTTCTGAGGACATAGTGCAGCCCCGTGATGAATAGCCACATCAGCATTTTTGTCCTCTGGAGAGGATAAACTACCGTCGCTGGCCACAGGTGTTAGCTTTCCCAGGATCGCAGTAGTGCATGAAGATAGACTTTAGGTTAGTGTTCACAGTACTACAGACATGTGTCAGCAACTCCTTTATCACCATCGATGGAGAAATATGAATGTACAATGTACATGCAATGTGCACTGATAATGTACTTTCTAAATGTGCTAGCTAGTGAGCTTTTGAAATAGATAATGCGTTTTGGAAATGTTGTCACTCATTGTATAAAACGGGAAAAGTCGAATCCGTCACTAAAATCAGTGTATTACTCGAACGCTCCCTACAACATCTGGAATGGTTCAGGTCACTGCAAAAGTAATGGTGGGTACGGTTTTCCAAAATGTGTGGATTTGAGTGGGAAATGACGCCCAAAAGTGAATAATGTTCCACTCTCCCCATTTCAGGTCGCTCCTGGAAGGGATTTTTTTTTAACTTTTGATTGTCATTTCCCACCCAAACCAACACATTCTGGGACACTGTAAGTGTACACCATTACTTTTGCAGTGACCTGTACCTACCATTACTTTTGCAGTGACCTGTACCTAACTTAAACCTCCGAAGTCATAATTATCCTGCAACAATGACGGATACGGAGTATAGCCAATTCAAATGCAATCAATGATTCTAAACAATTTTTTATATACTGGATGGCTGTGATGAGCATTGTGTATAGAAAAAGATTGAGAAAATAGCCTTTGCTCATGTTATGATGATGCAAATATGACGAAGAAAACGAGCACAAATAGAGAACAAAACGAGCACAAATAGAGAACAAAACGAGCACAAATAGAGAACAAAACGAGCACAAATAGAGAACAAAATGAGCACAAACGAGCACGAGGAAGCCGCGAGGCGAAATATAGGTTTGTTGTTGACTTAATATTTTCTTCGTCATATTTTCATCATCATAACATGAGCTTTCTCCATCTTAAACAATTTTTTTTTCAAGAATGCTCTTTACTTAACAAAAAAAACATGCTTTCAAGCTTATGAAAGAAAAACGTTCAGTATTTATATTTAAGATATAATATTCGGTCATGCATATTAAAAGTATGAACGAATTTAAATTTAGTTAATATGATGTGTTAGTGCTCAACCTGATTGCATTTTTAATTTGTCGCCCTATCCCAAGGGTAGTATGACTCCTTGCGGCCTGCTTACGCTCTTGCACGGTATGGTGGACAACTAACCATCGTGCTCCACTTGTCTCCCGCTCTCTGATTGTCTACTCCCTTTGTCCCGATAGAAGATTCAGTGATGTTTGATCGATATTAATTACAATATCGTCTGTAACATCGAATATAAAATACAATGTTAAGTGACTTGTTCTCCCTTGCTGTCCTCAAAACCTACCTCTCATCCCTGCTCTGTCCGTCCTCTCATCCCTCTCTCCCTCTCTCCTCATCGCCCTCTCTCCTCTCCCCTCTCTCCTCTCTCCCTCTCTCCCTCTCTCTCACCTCTCTCCTCTCTCCCTCGTCTCCCTCCTCCCCCTCTCTCCCTCTCTCCCTCTCTCCCCTCCTCCGTCTCTCCTCTCTCCTTCTCTACCTCTCCTACCTCTCTAACCGTCTCTCACCTACTCTCCCCTCTCTCCCCGTTCTCCCTTCTCCCTTTCTCCCTCTCTCCTCTCTCCCTTCTCCCTCTCGTCCTCTCTCACCTCTCTCCTCTCTTCTCTCTTTCTCTCTTTCTCTCTTCCTCTCTCCTCCTCTCCTCTCTTTCCTCTCTTCCTCTCTCCTCTCTCCTCTCTCCCTCCTCCTCCTCTTCTTCCTTCCCTCCTTCCTCCTCTTCCTCTCTTCCTCTCTCCTCTTCTTCTTCTCTTCCTCTCTTCCTCTCTCCTCTTCCTCTCTCTCTCTTCCTCTCTCCTCTCTCCTCTCTCCGCTCTCTCCCGTCTCTCCATCTCTCCCTCTCTCCCTCTCTCCTCTCTCCTCTCTTCCTGCTCTTCCTCTCTCCTCTCTCCCTCTCTCCTCTCTCCCCCTCTTTCCCTCTCTCCTCTCTCGGCTCTCTCACCTCTCTCCCTCTCTCCCTTCCCCCTCTCTCCCTCTCTTCCTCTCTTCCCCTCTCACTCTTTCGTGTTTTCTCCCTCTCCCTCTCTCCCTCTCTTTCCCGTTATTCCTCTCTCTCTCTCTCTATCCCCTCTCTCTCCATCTGCCCTCTCATGCCCGCACCTCTCTCCCTCGGAGGCCCCATCCCTAGCTATCGCTAACAGCTCGCCAGCCAATGGCCGCGCTGGGAGAATTTACATAATAGCCTGAACTAATAGGATCACAAAGTGGTGAAGTGCGGCCGATTTTTGTAATTAGGTAACGGCGCTCGCGGGTGCGATCGGTTACGTTGTTGATTGTGCTCCAGGGGGCTGGCGATGGCGGTGATGATGGTGCGATGGCCGCCGGCCGCGCCAGAAGCAAACAGGCTCTCCCCGAGCACGCTGGAGCGGAGAGGAACGGAGCGGACCGGAGACAAAGAGGGAAGGGAGGGCGAGAGATAGCGAGCAAAGTGGGAAGTGAGTGCTGGATGTGGAAGGGAGAGAAAAAGGGAAAAGAAAAACGACGGTAATGCGAGAGCAAATAGAGAGAGAGAGAAAAAAAAGGGAGAGAGAGAGAGAGAGAGAGTAATACAGGAAGAGGAAGTAAGAGATTGATAATGATGTATTCGAGTTAGGTATTTGATTCGGACATGGGTACCTACTACATCACTGTTTGTCTGTAAAAACGATGTAAGGACTTCAAATCCAAACCACAATGGAAAATCCTGCACTTATTCGAAACCTTTGATGTATCTTGACGAGCCCTTGTTGGCATAAGCCCAATGAATTATTAATGTATCTTTATGCCGAAGCCAGACACAGAAACAAGGGTAATAAACAAGACGGAATGATATTACCCGAGCACGACACCCGAGAAATCGGCGTCATCCGCGGCCGCGGCGCCACCCTCCCGTCTCTGATGACAGAGCGCCGCCACCGCCGCCGCCGCCGGCCGCCGCCACCACGCCACCGCCCGCCACCGCCGCCACCGCCGCCACCGCCGCCGCCACCGCCGCCACCACCGCCACCGCCACCGACGCCACCGCCGCCGCCACCGCCGCCGGCTGGTGTCGATTCGCCGCCGCGTGCGAGCGACAAAACGCCTCTCCATCAGACCGTGCGCCGGCTGCCCTCAGTTAGGATCGGTGGCCGCCGGCAGCCGCCCCGCAAACGACTCCTAATTAGAGCGGCCCAGTGGGGAGTGGTTCCGACACTTCTCATAGATGGCAGCAGCAGCGAGGCGGCGCCGAGCCACGCCGCTCGCATGCCCCCGCTCTATATTTCACTGGCTAATTGGGTACGAGTCTGTAAATAACGGCAGTACGTTAGCCAGTGCAGGTCTCCTTTCTGGTGTTACATTTAATAAAGAGCCAACAATTTAATTATGCGGAGCCGATTTCCAGTGAGCGCGCCCGCTGGGGTGCCATTCGTTTCCACGCCGTCTCGAGTAACTGCCCACCCCCTGCTGGCACCTCGTATTTCTAACCAATCTGGAGCCGCTTTGTGGATCGAAATGACCCTTCTTAACGCAGCTAATCAGGTTTTCTAAGTGGTTTCGTGACGAAAAAAGTATCCGGACTGATTTATGCTAGGGAAAAAATTGGCGGCATTGTGGCTGGGCCGACCGGCACTGCTCGGAGAGGGTAGGGACTCGGGTCAGGAGGAGAGGAGAGGAGGTGGGAAGAGAGAGCAGCGTCTGTGGATCAGTGGAGCAGGCTCTCCCGCTGAGCGAGTGGCAGGTCGCTGGTGTCGACTCCCGCCCTGGTCTGCTGGACTGTACCGGCCAGGTGAGCGGGTGGCAGGTCGCTGGTGTTGACTCCCGCCCTGGTCTGCTGGACTGTACCGGCCAGGTGTGCGGTGTGGCAGGTCGCTGGTGTTGACTCCCGCCCTGGTCTGCTGGACTGTACCGGCCAGGTGAGCGGGNCGCCACAAACGGCGCGACCTGGGCGCGGCGACAATCGCGGCGCTCGCGGAAGCCGCGGAATCCGGCGGCGCCGCTGTCCGCCGCGTCGGATACGCCGCGTCCGGTGCCGCGCGGTGCGTCAGATATGTCGCCAGTCTGGGGATGCGAGTTGATACGCGGAGAGAGGTCCTGGACTATGTGGTAAACGACGGTATTTAGGGAAGTGGCTTGCTGTGAAAGGAGGGCTGTTCGGAGAGTGCATGAAGATGTATCTGTTATATATTCGGATGAGAAATTGAGTTGACTGATAGTCGACATTGATGCAAATGAGCATTGGCACCGTATATTTACTGATAAATGAAGTCTCAAGAATCGCAGATGTCCAAATTAGTTTGGACAAATTAACGTACTAAACCAATCAATACTACCGTAACTTAAACCAATTGGTGCAGAAGCCTCAACACACCATCTTCCCTGGCCTCGGGCCTCTACCCGTTCCGCTTCCTCCCAGCTCCTATTCCCTCCCCCTCCCTCCCTGCTCCTATTTCCTCCCTCACCGGCAGGGGAAAGGTGCCTCCTATCCCTCCCTCCCTTCGTGCTCCTATTTCCGTCCTCTCACTTGCTCCTATTCCCTCCTCCCTGCTCCTATTCCCTCCTCCCTGCTCTATTATCCTTCCCTTCCCTGCTCCTGAATTCCGTCCCCCTACCCAGCCCTATTCCTTCCCTCCCTGCTCCTTTTCCTCACTCCCTGCTCCTATTCCCTCCCTCCATGATTGTCTCCTATTTCATTTCCCTCCCTGCTCCTTTTTCCTCCCTCCTAGCCTTCCTATTTTACTCCCTCCCTTATCGTGTTCCTATTCTTCCCTCCCTATGCTCCTATTCCTCCTCCTGCTCCCTATTCCCTCCCTCCATGCTCCTATTCCTCCCGCCCGCTTCTGATTCCCTCCATCACTCGCTCCTAATTTTCTCCCTCCCTGTTCCTATTCCCTCCTCCCCATGGAATAACCTTCTTGCTCCTATTTCCCTCCCTCCCTTGCTCCTATTTCCTCCTCCCTGGCCTCCAATTTCCTCCCTCCCTGCTCTATTCCCTCCCCTCCCTGCTCCTATTTCCATCCCTCCCTGCTTCCTATTTCCTCCCTCCTCTGCTCCTAATTCAACTCCCCTCCCTGCTCCTGTTTCCTCCCTTCCCTGCTTACCTATTTTCCTCCCTCACTGCTCTATATTCCTCCTCCTCTCCATTTCCCTCCTCCTGCTCCTATTCCCTCCATCCGCTGCTCCTATTCCCTCCCATCCCTGCTCCTATTTCTCTCCCTGCTCCTATAATTCCTCCCATCCCTGCTGCTCCCAATTTCCATCCCTCCCTGCTCTCTATTCCCTCCCCTCCCTGCTTCCTATTTCCTCCCTCCCGCCTCCTATTTCCTCCCTCCGCTGTGCTCCTATTCCTCCCCTCTCCTGCTCTATTTCCTCCCTCCCTGCTCCTATTTCCTCCCTCGACTGCTCCTATTTCCTCCCTTCCCTGCCTCCTATTCCCTCCCTCGCCTGCTCCTATTCCCTCCTCCCTGCTTCCTATTTCCTCCCTCCCTGCTCCTATTTCCTCCCTCCCTGCTCCTATTTCCTCCCTCCCTGCTCCTATTCCGTCCCCTCCCAGCTCCTATTCCTTCCCTCCCTGCTCCTTTTTCCTCCCTCCCTGCTCCTATTCCCTCCCTCCATGCTCCTATTTCCTCCCTCCCTGCTCCTATTTCCTCCCTCCCTGCTCCTATTTTCTCCCTCCCTGCTTCCTTTCCCTCCCTCCCTGCTCCTTTTCCCCCCTCCTATGCTCCATGTCTCCTTCCTGCTTCTATTCCCTCCATCACCGCTCCTATTTTCCTCCCTCCCTGTTCCTATCCCTCCCTCCCTTGCTCCTATTCCCTCCCTCCCTGCCTCCTATTCCTCCCTCCTGCTCCATTTCCTCCCTCCCTCTCCTATCCTCCCCTCCCTGCTCTATTTTCCTTCCCTCCCTGCTCCTATTTCCTCCCCTTTCCCTGCTCCTATTCCCTCCCTCCCTGCTCCTATTTCCTCCCTCCCTGCTCCTATTTCCTCCCTCACTGCTCCTATTTCCTCCCTCCTGCTCCTGATTCCCTCCATCCTTGCTCCTATTCCTCCATCCCTGCTCCTATTTCCTCCCTCCCTGCTCCTATTTCCTCCCTCCCTCCATGCTCCTATTCTCTCTGTCCACCCCTGCTCCTATTATATTCCTCCCTGCTCCTATTCTATTCCTCCCTGCTCCTATTCTATTCCTCCCTGCTCCCATGGTCCCTTCCTCCCTGCTCCTATGATCTCTCCCTCCCTGCTCCTTTTCCCTCCCTCCGACCCTCCCTGCTCCTATTCGCGCGGCACGTGGCCGTCCAGCGATCCTCCCGCTGCTGAGTAATCTCTGTGATGCCCGCTGATGATATGATCCCGCGGAAGTGGGAGGCGGGACCGGGTGACGTTCCAGATCGGCACCTGCGGCGACTCCTCCGCTTCGATCGCTATGAGATGCGCCTGGCTGGAAGCCAAATAGACCGCCAGGAGAGACCTTATGTGATGAGGAAGACGACGAGGCAGTTGTTTTGGAAGTTGTGGGATGCCGCTAGACGCAGTTAGACGCCAGTAGATGGTGCGTACAGGGCTTATTTGAGCTATGTTGGCCACTGTTCTGGTGAGGAGGTGTGACAGGTCATGCACGGGTCACGAGAAGGAACCGCCGTGGTAAGATATGGGTGAGAGATGCCAGCAGTCCGGTAGTCTCACCGGGCGGAGTAAGACATCAATCGTGTGTATCACTGGCCCAAGGCAGCGGCGGTTCTGGTTGGTTGCCTCTGCTGGACTCCCGCTGTCCTGGTAAAGCATTCACAGTGTCTTATTGCCGGCCAGGGATGTCATACTTCTCGCGACCGTTGAAACTGCTCCGCTTCCGTAGAGAGGTCAGTGACCTCTGAGCTGATTGGTGGTTCGATTTTGTCCCGGCCAATCAAAGCCGCTTTACGACACGGAGACGAAATGGAACATGGCCATATACCCGTCACAGCAGAACCCAGACATCCCATAAGAAAGAAACCCCAATGAAGATCACCAGGGATCAGGAAGATCAGAATCAGGATGCCCGCGCCATGAACAGTACCCAACCTCCTCACCAAACCTCCACCGCAACTCAACCCGAACCCGCGCATCAGCCCCTCGGGCCTCCCCTCCAATGGACGACGGACCGCCGCCCTGCGATGGTGCTCGTAAAGCCCCGTAATGAATCCTAATTTGATCCCTGGACGCTAACGTCCTTCCTCGACGATAAATCCGCCGGTACGAGGTGCGCGGCCGCGCACTAGACCCCGCGTGGCAGACACAGCCCGCAGCCTTCTCCTAGGTGTTCTTGATATATCTGCAGTATCAATAAATTGGATTAATACCATGCTGGGGGCGGCGGTGAAAACAAAGGCGTCTGTGCGGCGATGGCCAGTTACCGGGGCGCCAGAGGAGCTGAGTGTCCGTTAGCCAGAGGATCAGGAGTAGGCTGCTGTTTAGCGCGGCTAATAGCTCCTTGCCACGAACTGCCGGCTGACGTCTGCCGGTGGAGCCCGGCAGCAGCGATCGGCAGCAGGAGCGCCGGGCAGCAGAGCACGGGAGGCAGGCTGCCAGCGGAACCCGGCAGCGGTCGGCAGCAGGAGCCGCCGGGCAGCAGAGCAACGGGGCAGGCTGCCAGCGGAACCCAGGCAGCTCGTCGGCGCAGGAGCGCGGGCAGCAGGCACGGGAGGCAGGCTGCCAGCGGAACCCGGCAGCGCGTCTGCAGCAGGGGAGCGCCGGGGCAGCAGAGCACGGGAAGGCAGGCTGCCAGCGGAACCCGGCGCGGTCGCAGCAGGAGCGCGGGCAGCGAGCAGCGGGAGGCAGGCTGCCAGCGGAACCGGGGCAGTGGTCGGCAGCAGGAGCGCCGGGCAGCGGAGCACGGAGGCAGGCTGCCAGCGGAACCGCAGCGCGTCGGCAGCAGGAGCGCCGGACAGCAGAGCACGGAGGCAGGCTGGCCGGCGGGAACCCGGCAGCGGTCGGCAGCAGGAGCGCCGGGCAGCAGAGCACGGGAGGCAGGCTGCCAGCGGAACCCGGCAGCGGTCGGCAGCAGGAGCGCCGGACAGGAGAGTGAAGAGCGCAGGAGGCAGGCTGGCAGCGGAGTAACATGAACGGGGAGTCAGGTGACAGGAAAGAGCTTCTGCAAGGGATTGGCAGCAGGGGCGTCGTTATTTGAAAATTATCGATGGGGCCTCAATGCTGACTTTATGTATTCTGATGTTATTCTCACCATGCAATGCCATAGGCCCAATTTTAAAATGTGAAGTTCTTTGTATAGGGGCGGCACTACGAGACCTATAGAAAAAGACACCCATGCTTGACAGAGTGTGCGGCAAGTGTGCGGATAAGGAGGAACGGCGAAGAGTCCCAGGAGAGGATGGTAGAGAGTCAGCGGCAGAGGGAAGTGTAGAGTGGTGGCGAGGAAGATAGAGTGGTGGAGAGAAGGGTAGAGTAGCGGAGAGGAGGGTAGAGCAGCGTGGCATGGGTGGTGAGCGGGTGGTGAGCGGGTGGTGAGCGGGTGGTGAGCGGGTGGTGAGCGGGTTGGTGAGCGAGTGGTGAGCGGGTGCTGAAGCGGGTGGGTGAGCGGGTGGTGGAGCTGCTGCTGAGCGGCTGCTGAGCGGGTGGTGGAGCGGGTTGGTGGCGGGGTGGTGAGCGGGTGCGGTGAGCGGGTGGTGATAGCGATAGTGGTGAGCGGGTGCTGAGCGGGTGCTGAGCGGGTGGTGAGCGGGTGGTGAGCGGGTGGTGAGCGGGTGCCGCCGGCGGGGAGTCAGGTGCCCGGCCGCCGTCTGTTTTCATGCCGCTCACAGCTGCCGCCTGCTCTTCGGTCATTATCGCCGGAACACGGGTCAAAACCCGGCCGCGACCACTGAGGCCCAGGAAGGGCGCGGGGCGTGCTCTGACGCCGCGAGGCAGATTTGGCGCGGTTGCGGTCGATGCGACGCTAATTTGACGCGGTGTGGCCACCGCGTAATTTTTATTCCAGACCGCTACTCGCCACTACATTGGGAAAAGTGTTCATTCTAGGGAANTCCTCGGGGCGCGGGAATCATTTCACCCTCGTGCAGAGAGCCACGCGCGCCACGCGTCCATCAACTGCACGGGCTGGGTGCAGGGAAAGGTGAAGCGAAAGTTCCCCTGCTGGGTGGCGCCGGCCGGATGCGGCGATCACGTACAGGCGATGAGTGAAGCCTGAATGTGTGGGAAGTTAGGATAGCGTGTTTATTGGCGGGAGAGATGAAAGGAGACGCCCAGAGGCAGACAGTGTACGGTTTGATATCTAGCTTAGCATGGCTGGTGTAGATTCGAGTGCATGAATGAGCGATATATTAATTATTCGCAGTGGTGCAGACATACATGCGCCATGATAGCGAGGGTTGACACGGGGCCAGAAAGAACGCAGCAATAGGAAGTGATTGATAACTACAATCACAAGACAACTTTGCATACAAATCTGTGACGCAATATATTGTGTATGTTCTGTAATCTACCGTTGATATATTTATGCCTTAGCGGAAATGTAACGTCCCATCACCTCCCTATCTATTCTCCACCTCATGCATGACAATCTGCAGTCAATGCATTGCATAAGCCATGTCATCTACCATCGACATATCTATATTTCTAGCGGAAAAGAAAGCCACCATCTTCTCCCTATTTCAAGCGAATCCACCGCAAACCTCAGCTGGATAATAGCCTCTCGCCTGACACAAACCACCCCCGAAACGTCACCAGACCGAACGATCGCTGTAATTCCCACAACGGAACGGAACCACTGCATTTCCGGTCTTCCCGAGTCAACGCCCGCCATCGCGCCGAGCGAGCCACGGGCCAGGCGTCACCGGTACAGCGTTACGAGCCAGGTGTCACGGGCCCGGCGTCACGGGCCTGGTGTCGCGAGCCAGGTGTCACGGGTTCGGCGTCACGGGTTCGGCGTCACGGGTTCGGCGTCACGGACGGTAGGTGACGCGACGTGACGGTGACTGTGACGCTGTCACGTGACGGGGGTGTCGTATCGACGTCACATCGTGACGCGAGGAGCGTGGTGGGAATGTTATGATGTGAGGCGAGCTGTAACGTGTTGGAGTTGATCGTGTCAAAGGCATGACTCCGGGGCAAAGTGTGTTGCGATGTTTTATGTGTATTTCCGGTGTTTTCGGAGCACTCCTGGTATATTTCCGGTCCGTTTCAAGGGGCTGGTATATTGAGAAGTGGTTCAAGAGCTATAGGAAAGTAGTGTAAGCTCTCACAGAAGACGAAAAGGACTGCGATTTTACTCATCACACCCATGTCATTTGAGGTCATGGAATGTCCTATGGAGGATGTATATAAATGTACTGTGTATAATAACACTTCAGCTGATCTGACTTGGACTGGGCTGAAATAGAATGGACTGAAAGGAAATAAAATAAATTTGACTGCACTGGACTGAACCAAGTTGGACTGATTAGTCTGAACTGACCTGGGCCTGTGGGCACTGGGTAGATACTGTAAGACTGCATCGATTGTGAATTGGTATCTGGTGAAACATATAAATGGACTGACAAACAACTAACGAACTAAATCAGACCGGTAAATGAGACTTCATGACCTCTAACGTTCGAATGATGTCCAGCTCGCAAAAGCCTCAACATCATAACTCCTATAATCCGTCTGTCATCCCTTCTCCTGTCATCGCTGGCGCCAGCGCCAGCCGGCCCGACGATGCATCACCTGTCAGACTTTCTGACGAATCAGCACGTTCCTTGAAGTAGCCGCCCGACGGGTCCGCTGAAGTTAACGATTATTCATGACTGTCCGAGCCTATCATACGTCCCGCCTTCCTCGTCACTCATCTGGGCCACTGGGTGGGCGCGAACAGGCACCACTCAATAACACTATGGTAAACAGGCAGTCTTTCTCGGTGATTTAGCGAGTTCCCAATCGGTACGCCTCCGCCGTACCTCTCAGTCATCTGGTCGTTTTTTCTCTCTTCATCGTGACGGAGTTTTTTTCTTCTGTCGCTGCGCAGTCGTCTCCGTCGTTCATGAGTATCGTCTCCGTCTCCGTCTCCGTCTCCGTCTCCGTCTCCGTCTCTGTCTCCGTCTCCGTCTCCGTCTCCGTCTCCGTCTATTACTATCCCTCTCATAGGCGTCCTATCTGCTCATCTCCCCTCACTCTGCCTTCTGCTCTCTTCCTCCTTGTCCATCCCTCTGCCTTCTGCTCTCTTCCTCCTTGTCCATCCCTCTGCCTTCTGCTCTCTTCCTCCTTGTCCATCCCTCTGCCTCCTCCCCGTCCCCAGGGTGTCCATCACTGAGATAGCGAGCCTTCTGCGATGTCACATGGCATTGGATTGGAGATCTCGTCTCCGGAGAAAGTGGCGAGAGGTGTGTGTAAAAACACTGTGTACCCACTAGTGGTGTCAATCGGTTACCAAAATTTTGATAATCGAAAAAATATGCCACCGATTTGGTAATCGGTCGGTCAGGCTTATACATTTTTGGACACTTTTCGGTCAGCTTAATCACAAACAATTCACTTTTTGGTCACATTTTACGCATTCTTATTTCTATCCAACAAATCGATACACGATTTGTTCGAAATTAAATTAATTAATGAAAATGTCTTTGGTCTTGCTTGCGGCATTCACTATTTTGCTTTGCGAATGTATTAAGTTCCTTTTTCACAATTAAAATGTATTTTTAGACACTGTACTTGTGCGTTTTATGAAATATGATGTTAACGAAGCTTTTTTTCCAGTGTGTACAAATAAGTAGGTATACTGTTCCGGTCAAATCCGACACATTTTTGGCCTCAGCCAAAATCGGCCAATATTCGGTCAACCAAAAATATATCCTGTTCGGTATTGGATTGATTTTGGTCAGGCAATTTGGGGAGAATGACATCACTAATACCCACGCAAAAATTAGTGCAGGGCTTCCTGAGTGGGATTCAGCCTCTATGGCCATGTTCGAATTCGACCAGCTTCTCATTTTGTTCCTGTAATACGCCTCGCTTACTAATAGGTGTTCAGTAAAGTAAGTCTACCGCTTACTATATTAGCCATCTGTAATTGGTAGCGCCAAAACACCAACAACAAACTTCCTATCGCCTACCACTCGAATGAAAGCTTTCGCAAACCTCTTATATGCTCAACGCCAACTTCCTCAACTTTCCACATTCACTCTTACTTTCATATTCTCCTTGGGTACTCCGTAACACTTGCATCTCGCCATTTAACTTTTCCCTCTCCATCCCAATGCGGATTTTCCTCCCGTACCACTTCAGCCTCCTGCAGAAGCTCTGCAGGACGACTGGTAACTTCTCCACCATCCCCAGCAGACCAGTGGCAACCTCTCCACCATCTCCACCACCCCAGAAGGGGCGCCTCTCCACTCTCCACCCCTCAGCAGACCGGCGGGGCCGCGTCTCGAGTGTATGCCGTTGTTATCACCTCTGACCACATCTGAGCGGCCGCCGAGACAACACTGCGTTCATCTCTGCATCTATTCCGGAGCCGACAATGTCAACAATGTCGGCAGCATCAACCGAAACTGAGGATATCAACAGTCGGCAGCATCGATAACAACGCTCCTCTCTATCGGCATCTCCGTCGCTGTGGGGATCACTTCCGTCTACCAAGACAACAGAAATCAGCTGGAAATGGATATATTTACCGATTTACCGATTGCCGCGGACCGTTTAACTTAGCTGTCACATGCTTGCTTGCCATGGAGAGGTCCCGGGTTCGAATCCCTGGCGGCCGGTTCGGGGATGGGCTCTCGATTTATTTGAAGCTGTCGAAACTTAAAGTAATTGGCTAGTAATTAGTATTGCAATGTGTTGTGAACTGACAAACACGTAATTACCATGAAAGGAAGCAGCTTTTACCATGCTATGTTGTTTGAGATCTACCCTTAATCCACAACAAGGCGGAACCTCATGTTTTCATTTTGCGAAACGTTTTTGGATTTCCCCCATGGCCGACTTTTCGGACGTTCTAAATGCTCCCTTACCAGCATCTGACGTGTCTCGATCATCTTTTCTCAGCGTCCCATCTCTCCAACCCGCCCTGTCCAGAACCACCAGCTGGCCATTGTTATAATGCTCCATCTTGATCAGTAAGCTGGCCCGACTACTCGATCCTCTCAGGGGGGGGGGGGTCCATCTGGTCAGTGTTATAGTGGATCATTCCGGTGGTAAGCCCGTCCTGGAACGTATATCGCTTCAGGACGTCAAGGAGCCGCGCGGGAGCCAGAGGAGAGGAGCCATGCCAGGCCGCGGCGCCTGGCATGCGGCTGGCCCCTCAGCTTGGCTGTGGGCTATCGATCTTCAGCGCCACCAGCGGACCACACTGGCTTTGATCAGTCACCCGGTCATCCAGCTCGTTCGTGGGGTGATGAGCTGACAATTGGCAATATTGCTGGTTAGCGTGGTACTCGTGATAAATGTTCCCAAAATGCATACTTATATGTAATAATGCATACATTAAAACACAGCTATATACTGTCAGTAAAATGCAGCGGGATGCACAAAGCAGGTCTGGGATAATGCAGCGGGTATAAACCACCCGACTTTAACACATTGCAATACCATTTATTCAAATACAAGAAACTGGAGGAATTCGTTTACTCGGTAACCCATTTATTTCGATAGCACAGACACACAAAGATAAACAGAGGCTCTTCATATAGTTATATAGATGGCGTCCTAAAATAATGAAGATAAAAAAAACGATGAAGAGTGACAGCGCAGGGAAATACATGGGCGGCAATGAGGGGCTGGTGGCAATGGAAATACAAGGTAACATCAGTTGCAACACGACAAAGATCGCAGGGACTGGCGAGAAATAACAGACGATGCAATATCGACTCTACCTTTCCATACAGAGGAAGCTTCACCAACATAAAATTAATGATTGTGAAAACGATGTTATCTTGGCTAAGCCGGCTCAGGGTTCAAACGCGTTGGAGCTGCATTGCCTGTTCTTCAGCAAGCATGCGATTTCAGTTTTAAGTACACCAGAAATAAAACATATTTTGACGCAATTGCTGAGAGCGATTAAAATGTCCCTGATTGTCAAACATTACTGAATGTATGATATTTGCATATTATAAATGTCTAATGTAAAACAAAACCATAAAACTATTTCCCTGTTTCAAAGCAAAATGAGCTAGATTTATTACGACACAAATTTTGGCCCAAAAATATATAACTGACTATTTTCCCACACACTCCAAAGCTTGCGAAATTATCTGCTGGAGCTGTGCCCCTGTTCAGCGATTTGTAATTCGACATCATCGCAGTGACAATCATGTAGATCATTAGCTCACCAAAACCACCACCGTCTTGTAACCTCTCTATCAGACAAGTGCCAGGTTTCACTTTCCGACCGAGCGAGATTGCGCAGGCGCGTCTGCGGTATGCGGGGTCACAAAGGTCGACATAAGGGGGGCAGAGAGTAGGTCAAGCGTACTCACATAGGCGCGCTGTCTAAGCTATATGATCGAGTCGCGGACTACGCTTGGCACAACTTCGCACACTTGCGGAGTGCTTGGACGTGATTGTCATGTGACAAGTTGGTGCGCGACAGGCAAGACAGCGGAGGCTTGCTCGAGCAAGAAAGTGACGCCACTTAGAACTCTATTCGGAACGCGAAGAGACCTCTCGAGGTCGAAGCGCTCTGATCTTGACTCGCTGAGGCATCAGCACGCCAGCATAATGCCTCTCGTCACTCACTTCTCGTGCTCGCTCATCACGAGAACTCTCTCTCTCTCTCGCTCGCTCTCTCGCGTACCTCCAGTGACAACTCGCTCTCTCGGCAGGGCTGATAGTCACGGTCAGCAGCCTACACACTTGCCGGCTCAGCACCGGTCACGGCTTTACTGACCTTGCGCAGTAGCAGATTAGGAAACTAGTATACACGTACGATACCTAGGTGCACCGTTATATCATCACACGCGATGACTTATGTCACGTACAGCGACCCTGCTGCAGAGTCGCAATCGTAGACACTCCGAGGAATACTGTGAGCCCTTGCAGCGACCTGCAGATCAATCGGGCGATCGGCGGGAGGGTGACGCGACGACTTGCGGTCTTGGCACCCGCGTAAGCACCACCGTGTCGTTAAGACAGGTCTCTTATGCCAAAGGCTCATTGTTACTCTGTCAGTGCTTAACACCTTAGTAGCGATAGACATAGCCGTGCTAGTCCTATCTTCACGTAACATGGTAAGCAGTCCTCCAAGGTGTTCACTACAACAAGATGTCAGCGATTCAAGCCGCTCTCACGTAGACATCAGCTTCGAGCCACTCGATACGTTCAGCACACGTTCAGGTCGTTCAGATCTCACATATGATAGTGATCGCCACCCAACGTTCGAGCTCCATTGCTGGTCCACCTCTCCCGATTAGTTCAACAACCAACGGCCTGTCGAGAAGTACACTCCGCATGGTATGTTCAGTCTCACTACACCCTATTTGCTGCTCCGCAGCAGGCCGACGCTCGTGCGATTTCCAGCACAGACCAGATGAAATACGGACCAGCGCACTGGTCAGCACGAATGCCGGTTTGCTTTATGACTCAACCACGTGTGAATTCGCACAGCGTTACTCTCTCGTGTCATTAACACCTCCGTCGTCCGAGAGCAATCCGCGTTCCGGTGTCCTGTACCCTACTGCGACTAAGTAAGAACACTCCTCGCTCGGTACGGACGTCCTAGAGCGCCATGTTTAGGCTAGCGCACCGAGTAGGCCCACGGCTGGCTGTATCTCCACACCTGCTAGCACATCTCCCAGTGAGGCTCGCGACCTTTCATGCTCTAGTAGTTAGCTTCTAGCGGACGTGTAGACCACCTGTGTTTGAGGTCACTCCTTGTGCAGTGTCAACCCTGACTGTGTGCATAGAGACGTCGGACGGCGTCTTTTAGTGCATGTTGCTCCGAGTGTAAAGAAATTACGTCCAGTGCATGCGTAATGTTACAGTGAGTGTCCCTCGTGTGCTAGCGAGTGCAGGATTCGCAGCGCAGAACCTGCAAGCCCTTCGCGTTGTCTGGCTCGTTACTCGAGACAGTGGAGAGAGTTCATCATTGATGGTATCTCGTATAAATATACTAACGTGTATCAGCACATTGCAACTCACGTCATCGCAGCCACGCGTGCTCTCTAGTCCGATCATCCATTCGCGTTGGCGCACAGTCCGTCTGATGCATTCTCAATGCGCTGTGTGACTGTACCGTCGTAAGTCTAGTGCTCGTTTCTCTTCTGTTGTCAAAGTTCGTTTCTGATGCAGTTTACTTTCCATCTTCACTTTTAATTGTTTGACTGCGTTCTTGCCATGGAAGACCTTTTCAATTAACAGCAGTCAGGTTACTTGTGTTAGTTGCCACTGCTTAACCTACACCTCTAGCTCTTCTGGTGATTATAGGAGGTGAGACCTTCATTCTAGAATGCTGCGTAACTCGTATCGGTGCAAATGGCGTTTTCCCTAATGCGATCAGAGCCTGGCATGGATGTAACTCAAATTTCAAAAGTATTCATCAAATTCGACATAGCTGATTGTCCGTTCCATTCTGTACGGTCTTGACCTATGCGTAAATTTTTGACACTAAGTTGCTTTTAAAACGTTATCGATTTCCCAGTCTACAGTGTATATGTCATTTCGTCCATTTAGCATATGGAGGGGCTAACGCCCTGCCGCCCCTCTTGGCGGCCAATAGTTTCCTACTCAGAATAACTAGTTAACATAAGTTGTGTGTGCGGTTAGGCTAATTAATCCATGCAGTACTTAAGTCTTGTAAGGCCCATTAACTAGCGAAGGAAGAGAAAACAGATACTTGAAACGAGCGAAAACTTTAAACACCGTCCCACATCCCGGAGCGGCCCGGGGATGCGAAATGAGGACTCCACCATTCGCGGCACAGTTTTCGTCCAATAAATACCCGTTGAGCCGCGGCGGCCCGAATGATTGCGCTAAATTCCCCACGCCGCACGACCCTGGGTAATCCACGCACAGCAGAGAGCACGCGGGACGTGCTACCACGGCGTGCTCAACGGCGGTCGCTACACAGGTCTACACGCACGTGCTCAACAAGCGTGCCAAGGGGTGCTACACGGGTGCTACACGGTGCACACGCACGGTACACGCGGGGTGCTAACACGCATCACCACAACCAGAACTTCAAAGCGTACACGCGGGTGCTTCACGGGTGTTACACGACGTACTTCACGGGGTCGTACACGGGTCGATGCTACATGGGTGCTACACGGGCTTGCCACCGGGGTGTACCTAATATGGTCCCGCGGGGTGCTATCACGGCGTGTCTACACTGGTGACTACAGGTGCTAATGGTACTACCAGGGTCACGGAGTGATACCGGTCGTACTGGGTGTTACATGGGAGTGCTACAATGGGTCGGTGCTAATGCGGTCAACCACAGGATGCTCACAGAGAGTGCACACGGAGTGCTCACCACGGGTGCTACGCGAACGGTGCCAGACCGCCAGTCGGTCCCGTTCCCAGCTCATTGCCTGATTGCGCAGGGTTCGTTCAGGGCGACCATGTTAATGACCTTCGACGGTGCTGTCGGGTACAGTAATAATTTTCTTCAGGTACGGTAATTATTCTTCTCGGCACGCCCCGGCCGCCTGCCGACCGGGACACCACACTCAGTGGTGCTGGTCGGAGTGTTTAGCAGACGGGAAGAGAGGCGAGGGATTTGGCTATGGTTGCGCTTGGATGGCTGATGCTTGCATTTGAGCATACTCAGATTAAATACAATAAAACGTAATAGCTTTTTAATAAGTCTGCTGGCGTAGGCATACATGACGGCCATACAATGCGATTTGGGCGTGAAAACAATCAGCATGTTCTACAACTGTTCAAAAACGTATCGTATGCAGTATGCATTACAAATCAACTTTCAAGTCTCAGCATACCAGTCTGCTTATGATGATGATTGGGGTTTAAGGGCGGGCCGACAACTAAAGGTCACATGCCGCCCATCCAGTCTGCTTAAAATGTGCAAGCCTCTTTAAGAGATGACGACAATTTCAGGAGATAAATTGCCTCAGTTATAGCACCAGCCAGCCTTTCCTTGAGGTCGTGGGTTCTATGATGAGCCACCATATCACTATAGCTCACGCCAAGAAGAGAGCCGCCGCGCGGCATACCGAACCGGCGACCAGATCGGCCTCCCGACCCACCAGACGACACAAACATCCAGCCTCAAGCTGGCCGTTTCTATTCGGGCAGCGTTCGAGCGCTTGATAAGGTGTAATTGAAAGTGCCTGCAGTCATCGCGCTCTGGAATTTTAATCGGGCCAGGAATTTCGTCCATATTTCATACAAGATTAGCCACTGCCGCGCACGACCGCCTCCCTGCCGGATCAAGAACTTTAATTTAATGCTGCACTGATCAGGCTTCGGGAGCCCCCTGTGAATGCCTGCGTTTCTGGCTGAATGGGGAGAATAATGATTGACGGAACAGAAGAAGCGCTACCAAGCAGCTGCTGGGCGTGGCCGCTGATTTAGACGACAAACCAACATTTTACTGACATTTTTATTCAATTTTAACGAAAAAATGAATCAAGAAAGTTTTGGGAAAACTGGCTTGAATTCAAAACATCGATATAAATTAAATACGCCTAGCAGTAACAATGTTACATGTTACCCAACGTCAATTGGATCGCTTAAAAAGTGGCTGTGAGTTCGTACAGAAAACTTCATTGGAATCGTCTACACAGTCGTCTTCATTGCAGCCGTCCCTAAGAAAACTCTGATCTTGTATGTCGTCATGGAAAGTGTCATGACGTCACCAAAAAGGTGACGACACTAAAGCTAAGCATATTCTGAGATGTCCGAACAGCCCTTAGGCATGATTAGAGAGTATTCACCAATCTCCAACATTTCCAACCGCATTCCCGTCTGATGAATATACAATGAATATAGTGTGTGCTCCAACGTCACTACGTCTCCAGCACATATGACGTGTGGAATCCCAGACTGACAGCGTAACACGACTCCAGGAGGTTGTGTCATAGGCGAACCTAATGCAATTCCAACGATAGCGGGGGCTTTTCTGAGATTCTGTGTCCACATTCTAGTGACGTCCATCGGCAAAGATAACGCCGTCACTGCCTGAGGGGATGACAAGTTTCAGCTGGGACACCTTCATACGGCATGTAACACGTCATTTGAAGTATTCAATGAATAATGAATTAATCTGAATGAATTTGAATTGAGGTAAGCCTCTTCCCGTTGGAGTCCATTCGATGGCAGGTTTAAATAGATAGACCTTCCAGAGCATTACTAGACAGCGAGGCGTTTGCAAAGAACGCAGTCTGGGAACGGGTAGATATTCGCCTAACTATTAGGCCAGGCCGTCTGCCAGTTCCCCTGCCATCACCCCACCCCGGGGGGTTGCAGGTCACGGTCTGGGTCACTACAGGTCACCGCACCAGGCATCAGCGGGAGGGAGATGGAGGTTAACAGCACAAACGGACCGAATAACATCTTATTATCCCGGCAGGCAACGGGAATTCTGTCGGAAATATGTGTCTGACTCGGAAAACAGCATTTACATTTACGCACTCGACAAACGGATTTTGCCATCTTCGGCATTTATCTAATATTTATGTCATGTGCCGTTCTGTCGTATCGGGTAAAAGCACGCATCATTGTGCATATGGACGTGCAGACATGAACAATCCAATTACGAGTTGCTTCATAAAACTGGAGGCGTAAGCACCTACAGGAATGTATAGTATACAAGACAGGATCTTTGGAAGGTAAATTCACACTTTTCTACGGGCAGTTAATGTTATTTTCCTGCTGTTGGAAAATTTAATGTTGTTTTCTGTCGCCAAACTTACGCCCTCACTCGCGGCGTCTGATTGCAGTCAAACAAATCACTGATAATGTCAACACGGATTACTCTGGGTGGCCGGGACAATTCGCGGAAGTTTTCATTTCAAGCGACAGGGCGTGTTTGAGATAAATTAACGCCTTTTAGGACAACGTTATTTACCGTACCTTATTCAAGGACAACTTTGATTAGTAAACAAATACGGCATATGGCGGTAGACCAATGCAGCGTGCTATAAAAGAATCAGTGAGAAATGTGGCAAGTATATTATGCATTTCGTCTTGAGATTCAAACCTTTAAATACAAGTCGAAGACGGATTAATCATCTTTGGGAAGTTTGTCATCTAATTGCAACCTTGGCAAATGCTTCACCTGGTGATTTTTTGCCAATAACATATGAGTCGTAGCACAAGACTCAAGTGCTGCCCAACGATTAATTAACCTCTCAGTAAAACGAATCTAATCTCGTATGAACAAATCATTCCCACGTGTCCTCAACTCATATGAATGAACCAATCATTAACACCAATCTACGTCTTCAGGGACATTCATATCCCTAGCTCGGTTTCTCAGCCTTGACCGAAGGACAGCATGTCAACACATTGGCAGATCCAATACAGGTCACCATTGACATGCCCTGCCCCTGTGACGTAACAATGACACTCGAGTAGATGGTCCGCCCGCAAAGCACGCCCGCGAAGCGCTCTCGGAGGCGAACAGACATTCATTAACTCTGGTTACATCACCTCCAGTCCATTCTTTCCCGCTCGGAATGTTTCGGCTGCCTTTCGAATTGGAGTTCCGCGTTCTCGCTGCTTAGCAAAGCGCGCCTTTCGAAGCGATTTTCCACATGCGTTCCTGCCTATACAAAATATAGCCACCAAGAGCGTCGCCACGATCGGAAAATCACTAGGGACAAATTCAGTTGGAGGTGATCTTTAACATGGGACCATATCAGGGGAGACTGAAAGTTACTAGAGGCAATGTTCCTGGTGCTTCCCCAGTGGTGGTGACGCCCATGATAACCACGTATCACGCATACGTCCCACAAACTACACGCTGCCATTTCCTGAACTGAAGCAGGATATCCATCCACTGCGTTGCCGTAGATATAAAGGTCAATCATTGCATGTGTATTTAAATTGCTGCGATCAATGAAAACTTATCATCAAAGTAATCCACTACGTAAGCCATAATTCATGCATTAGACAGGGCGTGGCTTCCACCACTTCACTGCCGTTTTTCGACAGCAGGAGCTTGATATCCAATCATAGCGCTTCCCAAAAACATTTGACGAGGTTCACGAGCCGGCCATAAAGCTTGATAGCCTCTGCGTGGAACAGCGTCACCTTTATCTGCACATCACGCGCGGGCCTCCCGAGAGAGGTTTCCATTTCACCTAGCAGGCCGCGAGGCCAGCGGGCACTCCCCTCAAGGAGATACCTCACCGCCGCCCGCCGCCCGCCGCCCGCCGCCCGCCGCCCGCTGCCCACCGCCCACCGCCCACCGCCCACCACCGCCGCCGCCGCCGCCGCCGCCGCCGCCGCCGCCGGGTCAGAGAAAACCCTTCGAGAGGAAGGCGGATGGGTGGTTGATTCTTCGTGCTTGACGTAATACAAGCCAGTCATGACCTCAAGGTTAACCCTAGTACGGCTAAGTGGTTAATTTTGATTCAATAAAGAAATGATAGCGTTAGCACAATGGCAACGTCCTAAAACTTCAATTTATCAGACGACCGCAGCAATACATAAAGCGCGACAGCACGAGCGATTCATTACTAACAAATGACACAATGTTGGCGGCATGACTTGGCGCTTTGGGTGGTCCCAGTCGCGAGGCCTTCAGACCACCACCGTACAAGACGCGGAAGATAGGAGCACTCACTCGATTTTCTCTCGCCACGCTACGCCCATGTTAGGCGCTTGACTGGCCCCCTGGCAATCCCCAGCTTGTCGCCACCATATTTCCTGGTTAATCAATCTAATCAAGGACGAAACCACGAAGAGAACCCAGTCTATAACCTCAGGCGAAACTCTCCGGAAGGCAACTGTGACAATCCGCTCTGCATTCCTCGGTTACTGAAGTCAGTTCCTCGGTTACTGAAGTCAGTTCCTCGGTTACTGAAGTCAGTTCCGCCCTTAAGGACTTCATTGGTTACAGGATGACATAAATTCTCCCAAACAACGACATTCGCAGCAGGAGTGAGAAAGCTGTGATGTAAGGGGTCACCTACGTGCCCTCGCGACACCGTGAAATGGGTACATCCGGGCACCTGAGTGACCTGCTGCCATTGGTGCACATCCGTGCACGCATTCCAAGGACAGTGGGCGGAGTTGTGTGGGAGCAGCACGCAAGGCAACGGGAGCGGTACAGCGAGGTTAAAACTAGGCTGCAGGCACAGTGCTTTGTGGATACCGTGGCCTCAGCGAGTATGGCTCTGTAAAAACAGAGCCGACATGAACAATCAAACATATTTGTTAAAGTGAATGTTTCACATTAACATAAGATTTGAGTTGAGATGGCCAAGTTGTTGGATTTCCATTGAAATTATTAAGTATTGTAAGAAGTTAAAAACACCACGCAGAGGTCTAATGCGAAAGTAATTTGAGTTTGGTTTTGACAATCTGCAAAAATAAGGCCTCTAGTGTATTAGGGTAGGCCTATTAAGCCGATGTCGTCATCCTTTTTATCAAATGTTGATGAAAGTCGACTTGTTTTACATTTGGCAAATACATTGAGCCATACACTAGTCATTACAATTGCAGCGTGAAGGTTTTTTCTATTTCCAAAAATTCCTTCATATGACGTCATCAGCCCAAATACTATAGTCTCAGGCTCTTTGGGGGGGGCCATGGAAATTGTGGCCCCCCTGGATCCGCCCCTGAATGTCAGAATCGTGTTCGGCAGCAGTTACTTCATATTTTACACCACAAGCGGCGTACATTGGACAACTTTCAGAGAAGTGAAACATTCCCTTTAACATCCTCATTTGTAAATGATAATCTAAGAAGAAGAAGACAACGCATTCATAAAAATACGTATCTAGAAAAAACTTCATACACAACATTATTTATGTGTAAGCCAGCTACATTTCGTTTTTCGAGATTACATTTCGTTTTACGAGATTGAAGACAACGCATAGATATACGTATCTAAAAAATGTCCATGTACATCATGATTTCCTATGTGTTAGCCAGCTGTATTTTGTTTCACAAGATTAAATGCAAAGAATGCAGCAGCAGAGCTGCTGAGTTTCACTTCGTCTGTTATAGTTCAGCTGCGCGTCTGATTGGCTGGCTGCGGACAGCTTCCTCCAGGTGTGGCTGAGTTGAACCTGCGCAGAGGTCAGCGACACGGTATATAACGGGCACAGACAGGCAAAACACGCACTGCTCGACTGCGTACTGCTTACCAGAGGAAACTTTCCAGAACAGCGAAATGCAATTTACTGGGACAACTCCAACTGAAAACACAACTTTTTTCCTTTCATTCGCTGCACTTTGAACTCCAGGTTTTTGTCGACAAGTTTCTCCCGAATGTTAGCACAGTTGTATGTTATTGTTCCTTGAAAGTACCGTCAGGTCATTTCTTAGAGTTCCCATTATCAAAGCTCCAGATGAGGAAAAAACTCGAAAGCGCGTTGCGGAATCGAGAGCTCGCTATTGTTTCAGGTTCACCAGTCGGACGGGAAGCAATAGCTGTCGATTTGGGACTTTGGATAGCCACAAAACAACGATACAAATACCTCATTGCTTCTGCCTTCTTCCCTTCATTTTCTAACATCCCTAGTAGCATACATTACTTTCACGACGTCGTGACAACGTTTTCACAACGTAATTACGTCGCATGAACGTTGCCATGACGTTGTCAACGTTGTCATGACGTTGTGGCATCGTTATGTGCTACTACGGATTAGGCCTTTCTCGAGAAAACGTTCTGGATATTGTGACCACGTCTAAGCGTCCCACCACAATGGGTCACATTTACAAAGCGGAGTTCAAAAGTCTAGACAAATGCGGTGGCGGCGGCCTCATCGGGTCTTCATTACGTCGTAAACGACCCCAGCAGCAGCATCAGAGCTGACAGCACTTTCTCTGAGTGTGCCCCCGTGCCATGGGCCAGGGCGGACAGTTTCACTTCACTCACAGCTGCGAATGCGATCCGACCACTGATCTGATCTGAAGATACGACGGGGCACGTTCTTCGGGACACACATACACAACACATGCACTTGTCAATAGCATACCTATACACCGGACGCCAATCTCTTGCGTGCACTCACGTACGACCAGAGTGCGTCTCGCGTTTTTCTCACGCCTCCGTGCTGACCGGCTCACGTCGGCGGATTTCAAAAGAGAGGAGCTGGAGGTGACGGCAGCGAGCCACCTACGACACCACCCGAGATCCAGAGGGATCGGCCCACACAACCATGGCTCGGAGAAGCAACTGGGTCACCCCTCCCCTCACCACCCCGCCCTCTCCTCCCCACTTCAGGGCGAGCGAGCTGCATGACACAAGGTCAATGTAATGTCAAGATGCAGAGGAGATGCCCCTGGCTGGCGGGGCACGCCACCTGAAGAAGAAAGACGTTTTGATGTGGCGATAGCGGCGTTATTGTTGGGTGCGCGTTGCACCATCCAGGCGCGTTGCGTTATTGTGGAATGTTTACGGCGAGGCGCTGGCTTCAAAGGGCCGTTTATGAATGGTCGGCTGGTTTCGGCGGAGACTGAGGGCAAGTGCCAGGGAGTGGTGTTAGACAATATGTGCTAATTGTCACCGTGTGTGAATTGTACGTGGACGCAGGCTCCATTGTTGTAAATTGGCTGAAGATCATGTGGTGTTTTAAGGCAAGGTTAGATGTTGATCGGTGATGTTCCCTATCCCAGAGCCCAAGTACTATCGTCCCCAATGTGCATTAGGTAAGGGAAGACAATTTCATTACAACCCTTTTAAGATAATTTATTTCAATTTTACCTGAATCTTAACTAGACATGTAATATAGGGGTGCACACTGTGTGACCTTTTCCATTGAGATAATGTGATGACGGCTGGGTATTATTGGTAAAATGTACCGTCTCGGAATTTCAAACGCAATATTGGAACAAATATTTGAGCATTCGTAAAAATTTGTATGATTACTTCAATCATTAACGGGTAACAGATCATCAGTCACATTTCAATCTAGTATTTCCCGAGCAACCATTTTCATGTTAATTGATTTACCTCCAATTTAAAAAAGAGCCATACATAACCCAAACCAAGCGTACTGATTTTTGGATGTTAACATAAATTATAACCTATAATTGACTGACCTTGTTATTAAATAAACTTACTGAATATTTGTGCATGACTTCATTTATAAATGTAATACTCTTATCGAGACACTCGGGCTCAGGCTAGACGTTTTTATACACACGACGACGGGATTTGGCCAAGGACGCAAAAAAATGTCGAAGGGTGAAGTAATGAACCATTAAAAAACGTTTATCACACCAAGCCGAAGGCCACTCGCCGATTTAAGTAACTCTCTGTTTATTTCTAACTATGGCTAACACCGGGTTCTGGTAAAAATCAGCATAATGAAGTAAGTCCCCGCAAGCAACAGCGATAATCTCATGGACTTCGGCCTGCCCTAAGGTCGATAAACGACTTTGAATCCATCCTTTCTCTGATCTCTGGCAGGGTCAGGTCACTCGAATTCTGCGTTAACACCCGATCACGTATTTCGAATAATGCATCACGTTCGGTTGGTGTTACGCAGGCAGACAAATGATTCCCGTTCCAGTCGCTGGTGTAACCCCGCCCTAATTATCCCGTCCCTTCGCGTCATCAGAATTCGATAGCGAGCACGAAGAGTCGGTATTCGAGTTCGGTTCTGTATGCAATTAGTGCGGTACGCTGTAGGTGAAACTGGCACACTGTTAAGGGGATAGGCTTCATAATGGAGTAGTCGGAGACAATGGAATGGGACGGTTTTAAACACAACGTAGCGACATATACCACATCAGGCATTGAAAGCCATATGGTAAGAAACGAAAAACTATAATTGTATTTAGTTGGTTTAAATATTCACAGTGGAGCCACGTTCAATGACAAACTGTTTTTGCCTTTTTCATCGTCTAGTTAAAGTAAGTATTTGCCCAGAATAATTTTTTTGGTCTTGTAACATTTTCCTGAACCTTTGACCTTGCATAAACTTAATCACCAAGAACAATATTCAAATTTCCGCAGGTCTCTGTGCAGAGTCCATGAGCTTGATCTGACACAACCTGATCAATGTCACAAGTAATGTTTTCCACGTGAGAAGCCATCGCCCTCCGTCACTGGCGCTCCCTTCGAAGCCCAAGTCCTATGCTCACGTGCCACACGCACCATCGACCAGGGCAGGGCGCTTTGCCGTGCAGCCGTCACGTGCATCACACGTATATGTGACGTAATGCACGTGATGGATGGTGCCTCTGGTATCAAGGCAGATGCCTGGCGTGGTCAGGCGCACTGTGTGTGTGGTGGAGTATTCATACCTTTTTATTGGGTGGGAGACGACCGTTTGGACGGATGCATTTAAATATTCAACCACGGAGACTGGAGTTTCAATCTTGGATGCTTATTGTATGCATAATGCATATTTTATTGTTTTATTAATATTTAAGTTTAATATTTATAAACAATGATTGGATTGGCTATAAGATTCAAAGACGGCGGAGGTGTGATTACACTGATACCCAAGAAGGGAGATCAAAAGATTATTACAAACAAGCGTGCCATTTGTCTATTGGACATCATATATAAGATTGTAGCTAAGGTTATTTTCAATGGGATGATGGCGGTTATGCAAAACATAGTAGCACCAGATCAAACGGGCTCTATTAAAGGCCTTGAAGACGGCTAGCTGTGACCTCCTGCAAAAGACAATGCGATAATAAACAAAAATATAATACGAAAGCGGGTATAACATCGCTGCACTGGTGTTCCCACAGGTGCACCCGACTTCTTCCAGTCACACTAACACCTCTCGAATCTTAAGTCGACCCGTTCCGACAAGACAGCGGTACATCCGTTTCACTATACTCTCCACTCATACGCCCTGTCCCTACCGTCACCATGTAACCATTTCGAGGTCAGCGCGTGCACCCTCTCCGATTCACCCCGGGCTATTGTCGCATTAGAGCTCGCGGAAGACAGTAATTAGAGACAGCCTGAAATTGGTGTGTCAACCGAGGTTAGAGCGGCTCCGTTGAGGTGCGCCCGGTTCGTGATGCACAAAAGGTGATTAGGCGGTCGTGAACAATAACTGTGCACCGGGCTGTGCAAGAGGCGGAAGCGTGGGGTGTTTTTCCAGAGCGCCTGGCCGTCGCTTCCGGAAGGTATTCTGGTGGTGCTTCGAAGATTGGAAGGATGAATTCTGGAGCGGGCAAAAAGCTGGCAGCGCAGCGATGCGGTGTATTTAGACTACTCCGTCTTTCAGCCAATTAAATCAAAATCAAGGTCAGTGGGTGTCAAGTCCGCGTCTTTCACGAATTCAGCCGCCTTGGGAGATCGAATGTAGAATGGTAGATGGAAAATTGATTTGTAATGGTAAGTCAGAAGCCGAGACTGGTGAATGACGATACACTCGGCCGATCCGTCAAAGTCGAATGGTGCGAAGCCCGGGGGTCATTGGTGCGTGGGTCATTGGTGCGGAACATGTGGGCTACCGAGCACCGCCCTTTGATCAGTGGCTAATCAAGACTTCTCGCTGAACTGACCGCATGCTAAAGAGGAAAGAGAAAGCGAAAGCCCTTAGCTGGGTGACCACCTGTTGAGGCAAGTGAAGTGATGAGTTGATTATGCCTTTCCCGAGATCTGACGGCCTCATTGAGGTTTAGTTTGGGAATTTGAGGCAAAGTGAAGAGCGAACCAAGGGTTGAAGATTGGAAAAAATAAATGGGATACTTGCAAATAAGCGCCACAAATATAATAAGAGAAATATCCTTGTAGGACAATATATCAATATCTGATAAAAAAGTATATTCATATAAGTAGTTAATTATTTTGGCGGCTTTGAATCACTGCCCTCCTTTTTAAATTGCCATTATACTAAAAACATATTTCGATGTTTTATACATTTATGTAGATACAAAACATCAACACCAGGGAAAGCGGTGTACTCTGCACAAAGACAGCCATATCAACACACCTGAATGCCAATGTAAAGAACGAGTGCTCTGTATGTATCGCCCGTTCAGTGCACACAGGGTCCGCAAGCGCAGCGCCAATAGAAAGTGATATTGAAAGGTGTGTGAAGCGTCGATCAGCCGGCTCATATCCGGGTCACTGCGGGCTCAGTCAGTGACTTGCACGGCTATCATAGTCTGCTCTCAGGTTAGGGTGGTGTTTCGCTTCAGCTATTCCTATTCATCGTACGTGACTGGATACAATGAAAAGGAAAACGACTACGCGGTCCGAGCTTCATGTTATATATGATTGGCCTTGTTTAGACGGGTGTTTTGATGAGTGTCAGATATATAAACAAGGTGAATTTGATTAAGAAAAAAACGCATGCATATATTCATGTATAAATTCATATGGATGTTGCATTACTATTATAATAAAGTTACATATGCAACGTTTATTTGGTCCTTTTATATATCCTTCAAATAAACCGATAGTGTCTCTGACCATTGCTTACGAGGGAAGAGCTGGAGTTAATAGTGGTAAGCATGGTCTGAATCTGACCTAATGGGCAAGGACGTCGCCGCCTTCCGAAAGTTGGGGTGGGGACGACGGAGGGATTTGAAGTCGATTATTTTCATGCAACGTCCATGAATAAATAATCTGTCCATACAACGTCAAAAGGCGCAATGTTAAAATTCGAAAATGTTGGGGGTTACGTCCCACTGTCTCCCCCCCACCGCCGCTCTCGACGCCCATGCGGATGTGGCCGAACACTTTTCCGCTTCATCGGAGTCACCATAGACATCCATCACGCAGCCTCCGGCCACCAGTCAACATTAACAGTGACGGGACGCTCGGCTCAGAAAGCACTTAGTGTCACGGATGGGTAAACATTGCTGTCATATGTCCGACCAACACTTTTCCCTGTCTAGAAAGCCTTTCATTGCCTTGCAGCCTCGGACCGAGTCCAGGACGGGGGATCTGGCAGATATCGCGGCTCTGGCGTCTCGTCGACATCCATCAGATGAAGGCCCGTAATGGCGTTCTCCCCCTGTTCGGAGGCCTGATATGCGTACTTATTGCGAGAGGAAGCACGGGTATCGTCGCGGAGAAAAAGGCAATAAAAAGGCGCGCGTGCCGACACCAGGCGTTTGGATGTTCGGATGTTTGGATGTGAGAGAGCGCGCGATGGAATGGAAGACCGGCATTATCGCTGCCTGTATGCATTGAAGGCATACACAAATAGGAAGGTGGAATTGCGGAGCGCTCGTAAAATTGAATGATGTTGCTATGCGATAATCATTTATATGAAATATTTCCAGTGCAAATGTCGAAGGGATATTTAGATTGATAGATATTGCAGTCAGGCACCACTACACTTTAATCGAGATGCATTTGCAAAAATACGCATAACATATAGTCAAAACGTGACGAAAATGCTTGTGCTGTTTTGTTAGAGAGTAGGACAAATATGTTTTGCTGAATGTCAAAAATCATTTGATGTGACAAATGCAGCGTAAAATAAACGACCAATATCAGATCAGATATTGGTATCAAGCTCTATCTCTCTCTATCAGATCAGATCAGATCAGATCAGATCAGATCAGATCAGATCAGATCAGATCAGATCTCGCCCTATCACGAATCAGGTACTGGCGGTACTCACCATGAATAGCCTCAGAACGTACCGACCATTCACACGCACACAGAAGCTGGATGCCGGTACTCACCATGAAGAGCCCCAGAACGTACCGACCATTGCACACAGAAGCACGCACACAGATGCTGGATGCCGGTACTCACCATGAAGAGCCTCAGAACGTACCGACCATTCACACGCACACAGAAGCTGGATGCGGTACTCACCATGAAGAGCCTCAGAAACGTAACGACCATTCACATGCACACAGAAAGCTAGATGGCGGTACCACCATAAGAGCCCCCTGAAACGTACGACCAATTCACACGGCACACAGATGCTGATGACGGTACTCACCATGACAGAGCCCCAGAGTACCGAATTCATTCACACGCACACAGAAGCTGGATGGCGGTACTCACCATGAAGAGCCCCAAAGTAAACGACCAATTCATCACGCACCAGAAGCTGGATGGCGGTGTACTCAACCATGAAAGAACCCTTCAAACGTACCGACCATGTTCACAACGCACAACAGAAGCTGGATGGCGGTACTCACCATGAAAGACCCCAGAACGTCCGACCATTCACACGCACACGACTGGATGGCGGTACTCACCATGAAGAGCCCTCCGAACGTACCGACGCATCACATCACACAGAAGCTGGATGGCGGTACTCACCATTGAAGAGCCTCAGAACGTACCGAACCATTCACACGCACGACAGAACTGGCTGCCGGTACTCACATGAATGAGCCTCAGAAACGTACCGACCATTTCACATGCACACAGAAGCTGGATGGCGTACTCTTTTCCCAGAATGAAGAGCCTCAGAACGTACCGACCATTCACACGCACACAGAAGCTGGATGGCGGTACTCACCATGAAGAGCCTTCAGATATGCCTTTCCAGCTGCGATCAGCTGACGGGCGCTCGGGTTAAACTTGTCCAAGATGTTCTGAAACAAAAGAAACATGTGGTCAGTTTCAGACCCAGCCACAAACTAGAAGTAAACAACAGACGAGGAACAAAGTAAAATGGTATGGAAATAAAAACATTCAGCAGCAAATCACGAACTCAATCAGCCATTTTATCAGTTCGTTTCCACTTCACGGCGCTGGATTTATATTCACAGCCTGTCTATTCGTCCTACCCGGGAGTCTGCAGAGTTATGTGGGCGGGCGGCGCCCCAAACTCGCCCCCATCGCCCAATCGGAGCGAGAAATAGGGCCAATACCGTCCCCGTGCTTTCAGGTCCCCGATGGATACAAAACGGTCATCAACACTCTGATTTCTTAGCTTTTTCTTTGAACGAAATACTTAACGTAAGATAGAACTTAGTTTTTTCTTTAACAAAACACTTAACGTAATATAGGCCCTTTTCCCTTGTTTGCTCCGGGTTCACATATGCCGGTTAACGTAACTTTTGATACCTGGCCAAAATTGCCAGATGTAATCAAATCAAATGATCAAATCAAAATTGCCGGAACATGGCTCTAGGCCGCTAAAAAAAAAAAAAAAAA
>VOPJ01008680.1:40000-75511 GCA_014673585.1 Semibalanus balanoides | reverse complement strand
CATACGCCGGGCGGATCGTTTCTCTACGCATCTGTGTTTGACTCGTGTCTTTGCGACTTTTGGTTGCCGAGATATAGGTCCGGTATTGCAACGATGTTTTTCAGGTAATTTTCGTGGACGGAACAGGGTTGCACGTGCGCACGTGCAGTGTGACCCAGAGTTTGACCTGTGCAACAATGCCAGAGGTGTGGTCTCCAGCCTCACACCAAATTTTAGCTTTATAGGTCCAGCCGTTTCTCAGCTACAGCAGGATAATACTTTCTGACACCCCTGACGCGGCACGTGTCACGCGCCTTGCTGACCAATCACACGAGAAAAAACATGTCAATAATCATAATGTCATTGCATGGGGCTATCTGATGGCGAAGACTGCTTGTCAATCGGATGCGGGGTTCAAAAGATATAAGCTTCTGACCAGCGTCGCGGTCGGGCCGGGCCCGGCTGGGTCGGCCGCTTATATGTGAGAAAAATCCGGTATTCAATGAGGACTCGCTCGCGCTTCGCGCTCGCTCGTAATTAAACCACATGAGTTGCTATATATTTAAGACTTATAACTTCTGCACCACAACAAAAATGATAGTGTTACAATGGTCAGCCCAGGTGCAACCCCGATCAAAATTAAATTCCTACGCCCCTGTGACAGGATGTGACATGTCCGTCACACTTGGCAGTCCACTGCTCGGCAACGGAAAGAGCTGCGGTGAAGATTTTTTCACACCAGATCAAAAATATGCACCCACTGTCTATGTTAAAGTTTGGAGTACGTGCAACGTCTGTTGCGCTCGTGACGGGCGCATCTTCGCGTTTTTTTGGCTGCGTTCGCTGCCGTCAGAAAATGCACGTGCGCTGGCGGACTTACAGAACTTCGAGCGATTGACAGTCAACAAAGTCAACAAAGCAAAAGCTGTTAACTGATAAAATAAGCTTCCAACTCTTCACTGCCACGTTGAACATATTGCGCATCGTGCAATGCGGGCCATCTAGTAATCTAGTAAGAGCAATTAAAATCAAAACGTTCGTATGGATGGATGGATGTGACACGTCCGTCACACTTGGCAGTCCACTGCTCGGCAACGGAGACAGCTGCGATGACGATTTTGCCACACCAAATAAAAAGTATGCACTCACTGTCTGTGTTAAAGTTTGGAGCATGTGCGATGTCTGTTGCGCTCATGACGGTCGCATCTTTTCGTTTTTTGGGCTGCGTCCTCTGCCGTCAGGAAATGCACGTCACCGCTGGCGGACTTTCCGAATTTCGAGCGATTGGGATTCAACAAAGTCAACAAAGCAATTACTCTGATTAAAATCAAAACGTTCGAATGAATGGCTGTGACATGCCCGACACACTTGGCGGGCCACTGCTCGGCTGCGGCGAGAACTGCGGTGACGATTTTTTTTCACACCAAATCAAAAGTGTGGATCCACTGTCTGTGTTAAAGTTTGAAGCACGTTGCGCTCGTGACGGGTGCATCTTTTCGTTGTTTTAAGCTGCGGCCGCTGCCGTCAGAAAATGCACGTGCGCTGGCGGACTTTAAGAATTTCGAGCGATTGGGAGTCAACAAATTCAACAAAGCAAAAGGTGTCAACTGATAAAATTCAGGCGTGTATTTTTGGGTAGACTAAGGAGTGCCACATCTTGGGATAATTGCAGAAGCTGGCACCAAAGCTCCTTGGGTATATTTCCTTGGGTATTGCAATATTTTCTCCAAAAGGATCTCGTCACCAGATCTCTAAGTTATTCACTTTTTCACTTTCTTTTGTACCAAATATTTTGGGCGCAATGTATTTTAATGCAAATGGCAAAAGCGACGGTGAAGTGTCTACGTTTCTTTATAATAACTACTGAGTATCTGCGTCCCAGCCCTCAGGGATGTAGTTTCCTATTTAGGATCTGTATTTTGTAGATTATGGTATTACTTAAAGCGATTTTTCCCAGCTCAGCCCCCCCCCCAGAAAAAAAATATATATGGAGAAGCCACGGCCCTGCCAACGCTGGAACCAGATCAGAGTCGCGACCATGACTGGCAAGTCAACGGTGAGGGGCCCATTTTGCATGTTCATGGGCCCTTCTGACCCGCCCAGGGGCCCTTTCGGTCTTGCCAAGGGCCCCTCTGACCTCCCCAGGGGCCCCTTTGTCCTGCCCAGGGGCCTTCTGTGTTGGCTAGGGGCACATTCAACGTGTTCAGGGGCCCTCTGACCCGCTTAGTGACCCTTTTGACCTACCCAGGG
Source organism: Semibalanus balanoides (assembly GCA_014673585.1). Taxonomy (NCBI): domain Eukaryota; kingdom Metazoa; phylum Arthropoda; class Thecostraca; order Balanomorpha; family Balanidae; genus Semibalanus; species Semibalanus balanoides. Next base: position 73,282 of record VOPJ01008680.1, on the reverse strand, counting down.
GCCCTTCGACCTGCCCAGGGGTCCCTCCGACCAGCCCAGATGCCCCTCCCACCTGCCCAGGGCCAATACGACATGCCCGGGGCCCTCTGTGCTGAACAGGGCCCATTCGACGCATTCAGGGGCCCTCTGAACCACTCAGAGGCCCTTTAGACCTCTCCAGGGGCCCCGTCGTCCTGCCCAGGGGCCTTTCGACCTGCCCAGGGGCCCTTTGTGCTGGCTAGGGGCCCATTCAACATGTTCAGGGGGCACTCTGATCCGCTCAGAGGCCCTTTTGACCTACTCAGGGACCCTTTCGACCTACTCAGGGCCCCTCTAACCTGCCCAGGGGTCCTTTGTGCTGGCTAGGGCCGTTTCGACATACTCAGGGCCCCTCCGACCTGCACATGGCCCCTCCGACCAGCTCAGGGGCCCTCTGTGCTGTCTAGGGGCCCATTCGACGTTTAGGGGGCCCTATGACCGTTTCAGGGGCCCTCTGATCCGCTCAGGGGGTTATCTGACTCGCTCAGGGGCCCTTTTGGCTTGTACAGGGTCCCCTCTGACATGCACAGGGTTCTTGTGAGCGTCTAAGGACCCTTTTATCTTTCAGAGAGGGCCCTGGTGGCCCTAAGCTACCTCTGAAGTACTCTAAACTCTCTGCAGAACACGATTCGCGTGTCCTTCGACCCATGATACCCGCGCTTCTTTCGGTCTCGAAGGCCTTTTTCGGCGCGCGCAGCTCGCCGAAAAGGGTCCGCCGGGCCTCCAGGGGGGGGGGGGATGGCCGCCTCCACCACCCCCTCTCCTTGGCTACGTGCCTGCGTGCAATCTCAATAGATGCAATAGATATAAATTTCAGTATTACTGCAAATAGATACTGCAGTTTATAACTACCAAAGCCATCCAAAACCGTTTTGATCAAAATTGGTCCACTTAAATTGGACCAAAATGGATAAAGCTAAGGACAACACTTTTTTGGACCACGCTCAATCGAATGGTGAACAAATGACCCAGATCGGTCACATAGTTTCTGAGTATCAGCAGTGTCTGGTGATTGTCCCCGGGAAACGGCTAGGCACACCCGTTTTCTGCCAATACCCAAGGAAATATACCCAAGGAGGTGCCAGTTTCTGCAATTATCCCAAGATGTGGCACTCCTTAGTCTACCAAAAAATACACGCAAAATTCAGGGGGGTGTCATGCCTATCACCGTAACGTGTCCACCATGTCCAATGACGTCAATGGACAGAGCTCGATTTCCACCAATGGGGTGGCCGAATCGGGAGATGCGATTTCTTTGGTAGACTCGAAAGGTGCGTCAACGTGGCACTTCTTGGTCTACTATAGAAAACATGCGGTTGACCTGCGCGGCAACAATACCTTATATGGGCATGTGTCTCGGCGGTCTCCTAGTGGCTATTCCTTGCATTTTAGGAGAAAATGACCAATTAGCGAGCTGTAGAGGGCATTTAGATCTATCAGTAGGTGCCCAATTCGTCTCGCTGGCACCTAAGGTATTCAAATGGTAGGACGTTCAAGTAGGCCGATTTAGCACTATTTGAATAGGGAGCGTGTGATGTCACGTGCCCTTGACGTCACGCCATTCGCTGCCTACCCCGGACGGGTTTACCTAGTATCTAGGGCCTCGATAAAATTAGCTTCCAACTCTTCACTGCCACGTTGAACATATTGCGCATCGCGCAATGCGGGCTTTCTAGTCATCTTATTAATTTGAAGTTGGACCTAATTTGATGTAGGTTATCGCCTCCCATTTATGTACCTGAGTGCGCCTCTGTCTGGCCAAAAACATGTATAATCAAAGTATGTATGATGTATACAGCAGTGGGATAGTTTCTGACGCTTTTATTCCACCGCAAACGACGAAGGAATGCGCCGCACAACCGCATTCGTAACGATCTCCCCAAACATGTGCCTGGAACCGCCTCTGCTGGGCCGTTTTTTTTCTTCAAAATTTGAACTCAAGACGCGTCATTCAATTATGGGAAAAGTCCAAAAGTTTCAAGACGCTAAGCCCAACGGTTCAGAAGCGGCAGGCGAAAAAAACTAACGGGGGGGGGGCAGAATCTGCCTCCCGCAGGGAATAGGGTTAATTAGCCCTAATAGTTTATTTCTTCCTCACTACATGCCGTAGCACATTGCAGCATGTCACAAGGCAAGGCATGATGGCCGAGCCTCCTCAGTTATCATATGATGCCGAGGTCACTGATCAGTGCCCGTACGGTGGCGCCGCCAGGCGGAGATCTGCGAAGTAGCAGTGCGCTGACGCTCCTCTAACATTGACACTGTTTTGACAGTTTGACTGGTCGGTGATGCTGCAAAACTTTCTGTCCGTGAACAACATCAGTCATGACATGCAGATCGTCTCAGTCGACTGCAAGCCGTTCGTTCAGGCCGTCTCAAAATTTGTCGACAACAGTCCGAAACGGTAAGTCTACCGACAACACCATGTCGAGCCATGTCGGGGGTCTACTAACTTCGTTTTGCCGCAATGATAGCACCCCGGCTCATATTACACTGACACCTTTTCACAAGTGTATGAACTGTATGTTATACGTAAATATATTGAACATGTATGTGTGTCCTGTGTTTTTTCTTAGCTTGTCTTTTGAACGAAATACTTAACGTAAAATTGAACTGAGCTTTTCTTGAACATATCACTTAAAGTAATATAGGCCCTATTCCCTTGTTTGCTCCGGTTTCACATAAGCCGGTTAACGTAATTTTTGATACCTGGCCAAAATTGCCAGATGTAGTTCCACCCCCCCCCCCGGAATATGGCTTAAGGCCGCTCCGGAAAAATTATCATCAACCATGTGAGTCAATTCTCATTCCGTCAGAGTCGTGGCCAACTACCTGGTTTGGCGGTTCGTTTTCAAGAACATCCGTTTCATGGGTCACCAGCTGCACAAGATCTGGCAGGAGTTCAGGAAACAGGTGCCCAACCTGTATGAAGAGCGGGTCTACTCTGGCCGGTCAGTTGTCAACTCACGATTATTGAGTCGCTAGTGTTTGTCAGTTCAAGTCACTGAGTTTCCGACTCGCAAAACTCGAGGCGGGTGAGCTCGAGTCGGTTCCTATATTGTATACGTTTGTCAGTGTGCATTGATGTAGGTAAAGGGTTTATTTACTACAAGTCAGCACGGGGCGTAATGTGAGGAATAGAGGAGTGGCTTGGTTTGGGACATTGGGAGTCGATTCGAAATTGTATATATTTTATACAATAAGTTGTCACTGTCTGTTTCACGACACTGACACTGACAACTATGACACTGACACTGACACTGACAACTATGACACTGACACTGACACTGACAACTATGACACTGACACTGACACTGACACTGGCAACTATGACACTGACACTGACACTGACAACTATGACGCTGACACTGACAACTTTGACACTGACACTGACACTGACAACTATGACACTGACACTGACAACTATGACACTGACACTGACAACTATGACACCGACACTGACACTGACAACTATGACACTGACAATGACACTGACAACTATGACACTGACACTGACACTGACAACTATGACACTGACACTGACACTGACACTGACAACTATGACACTGACACTGACACTGGCAACTATGACACTGACACTGACACTGACAACTATGACACTGACACTGACACTGACAACTATACAAAATCAAGTCTTTTCTAGGAGACTTTCTCGCAGGCTGTTCCGTTGAAACCGAAACACGGGTGCCTCCTTATATCGCTGTTTGCGTCCGTTAGGTGGAAGGGGTGTGCCGAACTGGTGGAGAAGGGACTGGGAAACGTTCTCTCCTACATGTACATCCAACACTACGATAAGCACGGCATTAAAGCTAAGGTATGTAAAAGGTTGGGTTTATCAAGCGCTAACGAGAAATAAGTGTGGCGGATGGATTGCAACTTCGTTCACGATGCATTTGTATAATGGTGATATATAACCATATAATATAAAATATTTTGTACCCAAGTAATGAAACAGATCATTTTCCTTCTTTATTTGCAATGCTATTTTGTCTGCATTTTAGCATGCAAAATATGAAGATTTTTTTAGTTATACATACCAGTAGTTTTAGTATAGATATTATTTTTATTATTGACCACTTCTCGACACTATTTTGATTGCAGGTGGAGGAAATGATCAAGTATGTTAAGAGATCATTTCGAGAAAGCCTTCTTGGTCAGGACTGGATTGAAGAAGACATGAAAACAGCGTTAGTGAAAAAGGTAACGTGGGCAAGTCGGACAAGGTTGATGGGTGCTGACTAAAATAACTAGGTACACGTATCATATTGTAGGGATATTTTAAGGTTGCATTATTATTGGACGCACAGAGCAGTAATCTAGCAGTGTTGTCAGCTTTGCGTGCCCAACACTGTCCCCATACATCCCAGGCTATACTTATTTGTATGCAAATAACAATGTCATGAAGTGCTTGTGTTATGTTTTCTTAAAACAACATTTGCTATTTCGCTGTAGTTCACAAGCACAATCCGCAAAATAAAAATTATCTGACGGAAGATATTGTCTAGGCACTGCAAAAGCGTATGTTATGTTGGTATCTGATCAGTATTGTTTTTCAGCTAGACATGATGGGTCAGAAAATAGCCTATCCAGACGCAGTTTTGAACATAACAGCTCTTAACGAGGAGACTGCTGATGTAAGTAACGACGGCGTTTTTTTTTCTTCTTCAAACTGGCTGCCATAAATCAGGGACGTAGCCAAAGAAGGGGGGGGGGGGGTACGCGGGGCCATGACCCTCCTTGATTAAACCAATTTACATTATATAAAATGTGACTCTGCTGGCGACCCGACCCCTCCCCCGTCCTCCCCCTTCCCGGTCAACAACATTTGGGTGATGATAAAAATTTGATTCTACCACTGACGTGGCCCCTGTTAAAAATCCGCTACGGGCCTGCCTTCAATGTGTGCTTATTTTAATGTGAAGCAACTTTGATGTAGGTACATTTACTTCTTATTACGAGCGAGTGCGAAGCGCTCTCTCGCTCATCCTCCCTTAGTGTAGGAAAAAAATCGGGATATGAGTGGCCCGGCCGCGTATTTCCGAAACTTGTCTTTTATAAATCGGCATGCATGCCCGCCAGCCAATAGGAGCCCGGCTGCGTATGGGACGTGGGAGTGGTGAATGATGTCACAGGGTGGTTAGTTTCGTCGAGGATTGGTGTATAACGGATAGGAATACGATTATTCCCTTTTCAGACATTTTTGCGCTTCGGTTGCACTTTGCGCAGTTTTTGACGACAGCGCTTAAAAACGACAGTTGGCGCAAATTGCACACCTAAACTGCAATTAAGCTTGACATTTCATAAAACTACAAATATCTCTCAGAACATATTATATAATCACGGCAAACATTGCAGAAAGGTAAATAAATGCATCCCGAAATCGCATGTGCCATTTTGCAGCTGTCTTCATTCATAACAAGTAAAAAATATGCATATATAAAAATATGCCGAAACTGCACCGTAATCCGACGAATCATTTTTAAATTGCACCGTTGTTTGAAAGCTCAAATTGGGCTTTAACGGTCTATTTTTTTTGTTAGGCTGTAATTTATGATTTTATAAACGAATTTAATCATATTTATATGGATCTTGGACGCCATCTCGAGCTTCTTATTACCCTTGCACTTGTTAAGTTCTTTAATGTCTATAATCATTTATTTGCACTATAAAAATTGGAAACATGCTTTAGGCCACAAAATCTTGTGCAAGCTGTAAACCGTAACCTGGATGTTGAGTCGGATTTCGTGACTTTTTCGATTTATTTAAAAATGGTCACTTAGATGTTGTTTGATGCTTTAAATTGATAGATATGCTCATAAAAAGCATTATGATACTTAAATTTGTTATGTAAAACCTAGACATTTACTTCAAAATATGCGTTTTTAGAAATTAAGACTTGTCCGATCTGCAGCACAAGTTGTCAGTGAATTGTGCCTCTAACAGAACACGACTGAGTGATGTTACGAGCGCACTGCATCATTTGCAAACACTTCACTGTGCGATACGGGCGCCCTGCGCTTGTACTCGAGAGTCAAAAATTGCGCTTTATTTTTGCGCTTGAAGAGGTCATTTGTCAGGTGCTGACATGCGTCATAAATTGATCGAAGTGCCATTTGCCAGCGCTTATAATCGACATTATTGTGGTCCTTTCAGACAGTGCGATATGACGAAGGTTGTCTCAGAGGCGGTCTCAAGCAGTCGGTTTAACGAGTAAGTCGCTAGTGTATTTGAATTGGGCCTTAAAGCCGATGACGTCTTCTCTCTTGACACAACAATGGCTGCCCTGATGTCCTTTTTTCTGCAGTTCGCCTCGCCCCGTGTGACCACTGCACGAACAAAAACGCATAATACTTACAGAATTATGGCGTCGCACGATCATATGCGTCGCAAGCGCACCTGCCCCCAACATTCTCCTATTTTAGCATTACGCCTATATGGGCGTTGATAGGAAAAAAGTCGACTTAAAAAGCCTTTATCCCCCAACTTCCGAAAGGTGGCGACGCCCTTGCGCACGATGCAGGTGACATCTGGCGGTGGCGTCTATAAACTAAATCAAGGGCTGGCGCAATCTAGACGACGGTCGACGCAATCTAGACGACGCTCGACGACTGCGCTAGGTTAAGACAAGTGTGGTTGACTTTCGGCGCAAAAAGAAACTTACGTGCGCAGTTGGAACGCGATTTTAAAAAAGAGCAAAATGGCAAAGATTCTCTTGGCCAAGTTAAAGGTTTCATCAGTGTCAGGATGGTTTCATATACATTTAAAACAGTTATCCGGTTTTGATAGCAAACAATCGTATCGCAAAGGCGTGTAAACACTTTACAATTCGTTTAACGTCGAGATGTGTATAAGAGCACCATAACGAATTACGGCACCATCTAAAGTCACGTGACCACATTCGGTCACGTGACTGCGCCTTAACCCGAAATCGGCGTCAAAGGAGGGCGCCTTTGGTCCATGAGGGCACCTTCGGTGCCCAAGAGGGAGGCCATGGTGCAGTGACCCACTCCCCCGTAAATACGTTACTGCGTTCACTGTACCAGGTGGATGAAGCTTAACCCATGTTTGCATTGATAACACACACAAATATTAATGTTATGGAAGGCAAAATGATCATAACCATGTCAGATAAATAATCAGTGGCGGCGGAACGGTTCTGGGCAAGGGGAGGCACTTCGATTTCACTCCTCAAATCTCACTCCTCAGCCCAAATGTTGTTGACTGGGGTGCTGGCACGTGAATAGCTTATTGGACGTTGTAGGGTGGCTGAGGGTGGTAGAGATGGGGGGTTTGGAGTCGGGGAAAATCGTGTGGTCAGCAGACGGTGTCGGCATCCTCTTACCCTCTCCGTCCAGAATTCACAATGCCCGCTATTTCGCTCAGAGGAGCTCAGACCCGTACATGTAAAGAAGCCGGCCCGTCATGTAATGACATGGCCTCGTCCCCCTTTGGCTAGGTATCTGGTCGCGCGGCTGTATGCGCGTATATAATATAAGTATGTAACCTACAAAATATGACGCATGCACAAAGTGCTCTCAAATGTATAATACATCTTACACATAATCAAAATTGACTTTGTAAGCACAGGTCAATGTCGGGTCACAAACAGCAAAATATATACTAAAGTGACGCAACTTATGTTTTATGGGTTATTTACACATTATAGAAGCAACTATTTTCACAAACTAGCCTCACAAGGTCAAGGTAATGTCACAAAAGGTCTAAATTTGGAAATTTATTAATACAAATAAAAAGGCGTGTTTCAAGATCAGTGTTGTTTCAGAAATAAACGGTGGCATTTACTGTTTTCTATCTGGTCACTAAAAGCAAAAAAATAACTAAAATAATGATGGCATGAATTACATATACTTGAATGCCATAAATCAGTCAAAAATAAGGATATCGTTTTGTAATTTGGTTTTGATATCTTCCTTATTTGTTTCTCTAATGTATATGTTACAGTACGTATAAGAAATCAGTGTAGATGCAAACAAACTAGTGTTGATGCAAACGTCCTGGTGGGTCAGTATAGATGCATACTACTAGTACAGTTGTAACCCTAGGACGGATGCAACTGTACTGACTGGTCAGTATAGTTGCATACATACTGGGCTGTTCAGTACGTTTGCATCAATACTAGTACAGTTGCAAACGTACTGAAATTTAAAATTTGAAATATCTCTTAATGCCTGGTATGTACAAACAATCCTTATAGAAATAAGACAAATTGATCACATGCCATTTATTATTACAGCTCAGGCTGTGGTGGCATTTGCTTGAGCAGGAGAGCCCGTTCTTTACACACTTGAAGCGCTTGGTGCAGGCCTTGGAACAAGTGCACTTAAAAAACTGCCCTTTGCCACCGGACTGAGCCCTTGCCGCCTCCCTCAGTGACAATCTCCTCATCAGGGACTTCCTCGACTGTGATGTGCTTGACATTGCAAGGGTCGATCTGATACCGGGAGTAGCGGCCCTTTAAACGTCCGTGCGTAACACCCAGCTTGTATGAGTTGCCATCCACCTGTCAAACGAAAAAAGTGTCACAGTGTTTGTTATGTCACTTCTTGTGTTTGTTTTTCAATATATATATATATTTTTTGATGTTGAGGGGAGGATCCAGCTTCTTGGTTGGAGGGAGGGGAGTTTTGTCGACCGGGACTGGGAAAGGCGCGTTGTTTTCCGTGGATCACAAGATGTGGTGCATTTTTTTATCGGACTGGAGCAGGCGAGGAGGAGCGTTAATGACGTATTTATTAGGAAGCGGGGTAGTGCGCGTAGGAAGAGATGTTGTTTGTAAGAACAAATCGCTATTAAACGGTCCTGGGGTAGCAATTATCATTGAACTTAAATGTATTCACCTTTGATGCCACGGGCTTGGACACAGCGGGGGGACGGCCTACCAATGTCGTCCGGTATTTCCATGTTCTTTAATACAATTTTGTCATAGTAACCCAGCACGAAACAAAACTGTTGAACGCTGCCCCCTACCACCATTTGTGAGCTATGGTGCAACCCCTACTTGATGTAGATTAACGACACGCCGCTGTTGAGAACAAAACATGTCTTCCAAAAAGGTTGCGACTTTACTGAATTATCAGAAAATATAATGTAAAGGGAGATATAAAAAATAACGTCTATGACAACAAAAAATTGAAATGTCAGCAGGCTTGTGAAGGCGTATAACACTTAGACAGTCAATCATTTTCGATGTAGGTTGAGGAATAAGTACGAGTACTCGTTCTCATTCCTTAACCCACATCGCGAATGATTGATTGTCTAAGTTTTATACGCCTATATAGACCTGCTGACTTTTTAATTATTTTTTTGTCATAGACGTCATTATTCGATATCTCCCTTTACCTTATATTCTCTGACAAGTCAGTAAAGCTGCAACCTTTTAGGAAGACATGTTTTGTTCTCAACGGCGGCGGGTCGTGAATACACATCAAGTAGGGGTTGCACCATAGCTCACAAAAGGCGGTTGGGGGCAGCTTTCAACAGTTTTGTTTCGTGCTGGGTTACTATGACACAATTGTATTAAAAACATGGAAATACCAAACGAAATTGGTAGGCCGTCCCCCCACTGTGTCCAAGCCCGTGGCATATAATGTGAATACGTTTAAGTTCAATGATAATTGCTGCCCCAGGACCGTTTAATAGCAATTTGTTCTTACAAACAACATCTCTTCATACGCGCACTACTCCGCTTGCTAATAAATACCACGTCATTAACGCTCCTCCTCGCCTGCTCCAGTCTGATATCCGATAAAAAACAATGCACCACATCTTGTGATCCACGGAAAACAACGCGCCTTTCCCAGTCCCGGTCGACAAAACTCCCCTCCCACCAACCAAGGAGCTGGATCCTCCCCTCAACATCAAAAATATATATATTGAAAAACAAACACAAGAAGTGACATAACAAACACTGTGACACTTTTTCGTTTGACAGGTGGATGGCAACTCATACAAGCTGGATGTGACGCACGGACGTTTAGAGGGCCGCTACTCCCGGTATCAGATCGACCCTTGCAATGTCAAGCACATCACAGTCGAGGAAGTCCCTGCATGAGGAGATGTCACTGAGGGAGGCGACAAGGGCTCAGTCGGTGGCAAAGGCAGTTTTTTAAGTGCACTTGTTTCCAAGGCCTGCACCAAACTCTTCAAGTGTGTGAAGACGGGGCTCTCCTGCTCCAAGCAAATGCTATCACAGCTGAGCTGTAATAATTAAATGACATTCTGATCAATTTGTCTTTAATTCTATAAGGAATTTTTGTTACATACCTGCATTCAGACAATTCCTTATTTGAAATTTCAGTACGTTTGCAACTGTATAGTATTGATGAAAACGTTACTGGACAGCAACAGTATGTATGCAACTTTACTGACCAGTCAGTACAGTTGCATCCGTCCTAGGACGTTTACAACTGTACTAGTACGTATGCATCTATACTGACCCACCAGAACGTTTGCATCAGCACTAGTTTGTTTGCGTCTACACTGATTTCTTATACGTACTGTAACATATATATATTCCGTTTTGTTATATCTTCACAAAAATGTATAACAAATAGGGAGTCAAAGCCCCAAACTTCCGAGATAGTATGAGGTTTTGAGTCCAAGATAGCCATTTAATTTCCGAGATAGCCATTTTAACCCTTGCACTGCAGGGGGTTCGCGCCGAACACGAACTGCAGGGGGGGGGGGTGATTTCCGCCCCCCGTGAGATCTCCAAAAACTACGCAACGTAGCGACAAAGCAGAAACGGATTAGATAGCTCTAGGCAAGCTCTATCGAAAGTATTTCAGTCTTTTCTTGGATCAGGTCACAATTGAGGTCACCAGTGGTCACTAAAGGTCAGATTTTCCTAAATTCACTAAAGGTCAGGTTTTAGGACTCTTTTAGGACTCTTTTCCAGAAACCCCCGATTATCTCGGAAACTATGATAGCTAGGAGAAACAATTAGAGGCATTGATAATATTGAAATTTGCAATCGATAAATGACATCAAAATTGATCTTCAGATCAATAGTTTGCGGCTTCCAGAGGTCATATGAAAAGGTTCAAAAATACTGTTTTTAGCCTAACAGTTTTTCGTGAATAGCATGTCACCTAAGAAAGATAGGGAAAACATTTTGACGCCATCGTGTGTCTCATTGATGCGCTTTGAACCATATATACGGTGACCTGGAAGGTCCAAACTTTTAAATTTGACCTCAGGTCAAGGTCCATTTGGTGACCCAAGGTAGGGGCATGTTGCATATGGGGCAAACGCGGCCAGACGAGACGAACACCATTGGTTCAACTAATTGATCTCTATCTCCTTTACAAGAGTTATTATCAAATCATTGCTGATGACCTCAGATGACCTCAGATGACCTGTAGAAAGCACTAAGCACTTTGCACTTTGATCATTTAGAATGAGCTAAAATAGCATGATTTCTGAAAAGAATTAGCTTGATCCATGCATATTTTCTGAAAGGGAAGCATTTGTTTATTTTTCCCATTCACTTATCATGGGAGGTCAGATAATTGACCTGACCTTTGGTCACCGATACCGAAAAATCCGAGATAAACGAATTTGTAGGTACTGGATATTCTTATGAAATCCTGCAAGTTTCAAAACTTTAGAAAAAAGACTGTGGCTTTGGCACGAACGCAAACATTTTTGAAGGTGAGGTCACTTGACAGGACTTCTGACCTGACCTAACCTAACCTCAAGTCAAAACTTTTCCAAAGTGTGAGTAATTGATGTCCAAACAGGTGTACGAAATTTGGCGGCGCTGCGCGCCGCCGTTTTTTCGCTACTTCTGAAAAACCTGAGGGGGGCGGAAATCAACCCCCCCTGCAGTGCGCGGGTCAACTACGATGCATTTTTCATTCTTTTAACGTTTTTATTTGCAATTTGTATCAAAAATGACATTTCTATGGGTTTTCAAACATTTATCGTTTTCCTCCAAACATTGCATGACATGACGTCAATAAAGCGTTATTATCTTCCTAAGTACTACACCATTTTACAGTAAATTTTACATCAACATCTATCATAATTTTCAAGTTATTGATAAAAATGCAGGGCGTGGGTTCAGGGGTGTATCCAGAGGGCACCGGGGACGGCAGCCCCCTCCACCTCAATGGAAATTGGCGCCCCTGCGCCGAAGGTGCAAGGGCACTAGTTTTGTGCCGAAGGTGCAATCTGGGCGCCGCAGGCGCCCCCAAACCCAAAGAAGGCGACCCAAACCCATCGAGGGTGCTCCTTAACCCATGGAGGACACCCATAAAACCATAGCGGGCGACTCCAGTTCCGTGGAGTGCACCCCGACACCCAAAAATCATCACGATAAATGTTTTAAAACCATAAAACATCGATTTTTGATGCAAACTGCAAATGCAAAACGTCGAAAGAAAAAAATAACATTCTCGTCAATATTGCTGTCTTGTATTTGCGTAATTCGGGTTTTTTAACCGCTAAACAATACAAAATAAAAATACATGGTGCCCTTCAGGTGCCATAAAATTTACCCCCCAGGCCTGCAGCTTCCTAATGAAAATCCTGGATCTGCCAGTGCGCGGGTTAACACGCACACCGCTTGGGTATTCGGTCGAACACTCCTTGCTAGGGAAGAAGCTTTTGCCCCCTCGTTATCTTCCGAAGAAATAACCAAAGCGAGACGCGCAAGGCGGCAATTGAAAGCAAAAGTGAGACGCATCTAAGGCATACGTGACATTTTCAAAATAAAGTCACATGTCAGCTCACAGTCAGGTCAAAGGTCAAAATATACCTATACATTTGAGTTTTTTAGCCATACTTTCCATCAAAAGACGTATGTTGTGCCTATTACCACAAAAAGTGCTCTCAAAGGTATAATGCATTTCAAACTTCATCTTGAGTAAATTTGTAAGCAAAGGTCACAAATCAGGTGACAAAAGGCGACTATTTGCAAGAGATCTACGGAAGTTATGCGACACATGTTTTATGACATTTTGTATATGTATAGTTTGATGTTCACAACCTGACACCATATAAAGTCAAGGTCAGGTCACATCAAGTCTTAAAATTGGTTAATCGAAATAAAAAGGCATGATTCTTGAACAGTTTTGTAAACAAATACAGTGGCTGCATTTTATTGTCTGTATCTTGAATAAGAAATAAGCATTTTTATGGGCACGGTGGAGAGATTTCGCAGTCTATGTTGCAGCCCTAGGGGCGCAGCCTGGGGGGGGGCAGAAAGTGCACGTGCCCTTCCCCATCGGGCCGACTTTCACACTAAAAAGTTATCGGCGACGTCCCTGTTTGCGACTTTTCCCCTGTTAAATATAGAAGTTTAAATCCTGAATAATTTTTTCGCTCAATTTTTTGGGGAGGGGATCTTTGCCGAGGTGGCCTCTGGAGATGCCGTGCCCCCTTGTCACCTTGTCAAAGGTATGGCTGCGCCCCCTTGCAGCAGGTTACGCACTTTTCATAAAAAATAATATTTCATTTTACTTGATTCTGGTTTGTCAGTTCTTTACATTGGTTCTTGAATTTTTGACTTATTTGACTTTGATTATTTGACTTTATTTGACTTTGACTTTGACTTGAATACTCAACATATTCCATTTGTTAATAACTCTTTGTGAGAGAACAAAAACATTGCTTCAGTGTTCAATGACGCGGTTTGTTCTGCTTGAGATGGTCCATTAATGTACCTGATTACTACAGGCCAAACAATTTAACTTCTAAAAATAACGTCAATAGTTACTGATACTTAAGAAGTCATGTCAGTCAAAAGTAAAGATGGTGTTTGGAATTTGGTTTTGATGTTCATTCGTGGTTCTCTTTTTTCATAGCTAGAAAATTATTGATTTTGTGAAAAACTTATTTAGAACAGTTTTTGTGCATTTTTAGGGTCAAAGACTCAGAATTTCTGAAATCCGACAAAGCCATTTAAAAGACAACGATATTTCCTTTCCTTTTACGTTTTTTGTTTGCAATTTGCTTAAAAACTCGATTTTCTACTATATTTTAATTGCCGTTTTTCCACGAGCATTATCACGCTCGTAAATATTCACGGCATTATACAAATGTGTTTCCATAAAATAATATACCTTAGCCATACCAGATTTAAGGGGGCACTTTGATATGTGTGCCCCCTTGTAGATTCAAGGGGGCATGGTGCCCCGGTGCCCCCCCCGTTCCGCCGCCTATGCAGATATTTTTTTTATTTGAAAATTGAAGCAAATCTACCCGACCGGTGTTATTTAACCACTGGTTTGAGCTGGATACAAGAAGAACACCTGAAAATAATACCAATCGGAAACAGAGGAAGGGCGATACTTGGGAACACTCAATACACGCGCAGATTTTTTTGGGGGTGGCACTGGGGCGCGCGCTTTCCCCCTGAAGACCGATGAATTAAACGATAGCTGTCAACTATTCCTGCAATTAGTGCATCATGATTCATAGTCACTATATTCGTTACCAAAAAGACCGGATGTTGGAAATTACTGGCAAAAGATGCTTGTACCCACACATTCTAATCGGCCAAAAATATCGCGGCCACTTACTACGCCCCCTCATGGGGAAAATTATGGATCCGCGCCTGCAATAGGAACGCTGCAAGCAATTGAGAGGGTTTTTCCTTTGCTAACCAAGAGGGGCGCCCAGCAGGGGCGATGCTTCTCCAAACAAGTTGGGGGGGGGGGGAGCTGGGAAAAATTGCTTAACCCTCGTCCGGATAGGGGGTGGGTGCCTCCCCCTTGGTTTTTCCCAAAGAACTCACGTAGATGTAAACTGATCGCGATGAAACTTGCAGTAACTTACTTTTGAACAATTTGACAAATATTATACAAATTTCGAACTTCCAACTTTCATGACCCGCGACCTATGAACTGTTTCTCAAGGTCATGTCAGGCGCAACTGGCTTCCCGTAGTATCAATCCTTGTCACATGTGCAGTTTCCGACTGCTTGTCGTCCAGGAGCATATGTAAAGGTGTTTTCAGGTGAAAGGTGTGACTCCTGCTGAGATTGTGACCTCGACCGACCTTTTCTGAGGTCAACCGAGGTCACTGACCTCCGATGACCTTATATTAATTTGTTTGGTTTCTGACCGTTTCTAAGACAGTTTCTGACGCTGATTTCAAATCTGGGACCCATTTTACTTAAATATTTGTTACACTGGGGTCATGCACTTCCACAGGTCAACTAAGGCCACTGACCTCAGATGACCTGACACGACCTTTTTGGAATTTGGCAGTTTTTAGGTCATTTTTTTACGCTGACTCCAAATTTAGCATGTATTAATCATACTAAGATGTTCCTTTGCCATTTTGGCTCGATCACTATTCAATTTTCACACATTTATGAATTTGTGACATTTTTGTCATTAACATGACCTTAGAGATCACCCAGGACCTTAAAATCAGATGTTGATGGCTTCCTCTCGTCACAAGCAAAACACTCGTTTTGAATCTAAGCTCTAACTCAATTGGGGGCGAAACACCAAAGGGGGTCGTACCCCCCTCTACCCGGACACGCAGTAATTTTGCCCTACCGGGGCGAGAGTTAAAGTACCTTTACAATCCACAAAATGCAGATTTCTCCCCAGATTCGACCCACTTCCCAAGTACCCCAGATTCGACCCACCGTTGTAACAACGTTGTGAAAAATAAAGATTGAACATTACGGTTTAACAACGTTGCGACAACGTCGTGAATGTTGTGAAGAAAAAGTTGTATAAACGTCGCTGTTAAACGTTACAGCAACGTTGCCATCGTTACGATGTCACAAACTTTGTTCTAGTAACTTGGGAAGAACAGGCTCACAATGGGTACAATTATCTAAATTTGAGCATATTCACCAATCTACTAGAGATTAATTGATCGACCACGTAAGTTCACGTTAGCTATGCCTTGTCAAAAATAACGTATGTCAGCAACGTTGTTTTCAAACGTTTTTGTGGCGGCTACAAGGTAACGTTGTGACAACGTTCCGGGAGTCTACAAAATTTACCACTATGCACAACGTTGCGTACTTGTGTTACAACCCTGTCACAACGTAGCGACAACGTCAAATTGTTAGCTGGGTTCCTCGTACAAGTTTGAAGGACTGAAGTCAAGTTTCGGGGGCCCCCTCAGCTGAATCGGAAACTACACCCCTGTCGCCGAGTTTTCGCATATAGGGAAAGGCACGGTTTTGGTTTGTGCATTTACCATTACTTATACAAAATTTACCTGTAGTCATCAGCAGGGAAACGATGCATTGATATTTTCGGTGTCTTGCTTATATTGTGACAAGCCAAAACAGAGCAGAAATAAACAACCGCGAACTTGGCATGATTTCGACATAAATGAAATACACTAGAAGGCCATATGTTTATATAGCCAGCTAATTTATATAGACTCTACCGTTACCTCTATTCCTACCCCTACCCCTACCCCTTACCCCTTACCCTTACCCCTACCCCTACCCCTACCCCTACCCCACCCCTACCCCTACCCCTACCCCTACCCCTACCCCTTACCCCTACCCCTACCCTTACCCCTACCCCTACCCCCTACCCCTACCCCTACCCCTACCCCTACCCCTACCCTACCCCTACCCCTACCCCTACCCCTACCCCTACCCCTACCCCTACCCCTACCCCTACCCCTAACCCTGAACAATACAAATCTCAGGGGGGCTGTCAGGCACCTCCCCCCCAACGTAGGGCGAGGGCGAGCGAGCGTCTATATCTGGGGAGCAGCTGAGGCGATTGCGTTCAAATTTAGAGTGTGGTTATGGATCTCTCAGCCGCCACTTTTCCACAAGTCAGGGGTGGCTTGGGATGCCTTTGCATGCACATTGCACATGCGGATTACTTTTTTGTATCCCAGAAACTACTCGTCCGATCGAGTTGAAATTTGATGAGGTGACCGGCAACAGTACTAGCAGCGCAGCACCATTATGCGTATGTATGCGTGCCAACCTTACCATACATTTCCTTTGCGCTGGCTCGTTCATCGCACTTACGGCGCCTTACTGGCATTCTTTTTACCATATTTTTCTCAACATGCTAACCCGCGCCGGGCCGTGTGCTCGGCGCCACCTTCCTCGGGCCGAGGGGGTGTTTCGACAACCCCCCTTCTACTCGGCTCCTATGGGACCTTAAACATAAACCAAAAGTACCGTTCGAGAGCTCGTCAAAAGGGATTTTCGAAACTATTTCGGTTGAAAATTTTAATCAGGTCAATATTAGTCAACCAGAGTCATCAAAAGGTCAAATTTTCTCAAATTTCCAGATTTAGGAACATAAGCTCCAGATATTCCCCAAATATCTCGGAAAACTATGATCAGCTAGGAGTAAACAAGCAAGAGGCATTAGATAGATATTTAATTGCAATCGCATCGTTGTCCCTCAAATTTTGAGCTCAGATCAATGTATTAGGCCCAGAGGTCACAAATGTCAAAAAATGCAGTTTTTGGTAAAATATGTTTTCCTGCAATTACATTTTTATCTAAAAACACAAATATAAATGATTTAACACTATCATGTTCCCTCTCGTCAAGACGCTTGAACATATACATGATGCCCTCGTAAAGGTCAACTTCAAAATTTGACCTCAGGTCAAGGTCATTTGGTGACCCAATAGGTCATGCTGCATATGGGGCGACGCGCGACAGACGATACAAAAACAGTGGTGTCATCCGCTCGTCTCTATTTTCATTATATCAGAAGTTATTAGCAAATCATTTGCTGATTGACCTTCAGAATGACCTCAGATTGACCTTGAGAGATCTTTTAGAAACAATCGCACCTAGGTCATTCAGATAATGAGCTAAAGAAACATGATTCTGAAATACATCAGCATTTGATCCAATGCATACTTTCAGGATAAGAAGGCATCTGTTATCTTTCCCATTCACTTATAATGGGGAGGTCAGGAAATTGATCCCTGACCTTAGGGTCACCGATATCGAAAAATCCGAGAATATACAAACTTTAGAGTGATCATGCGTCTCATGAAACCCTGGTTAAGTACGAAACCCAATCTGCTAAAAACTGTGGCTTTGGTGGAACCGCAAACTTTTTTCCGGAGTGGGTTCACTTGGACCTAGACCTGCGTGACCTGACCTGACAGACCTATGCCAAAACTTTTTTTCGAAAGCTGTACAAAAGATGATAGAACAGGTACTTAAAATTTGGCGGCGCTACGCGCCGCCGTTTTCCCGATATCAGGAAAAACCTGAGGGGGGGTGTCTAAACACCCCCCCGGCCCGGCGCGGGTTAGCTAACAGTGAACATAATTTCAACAGTGAACATAATTCAACAATATTGAACATGATAAAACATGTCAACAGTGAACATAATTTGGTATCTCATTGCAAGCAAAACTTGCTGCTTCGGAATGTTCGTTTTGTTGGGAAGATTTATATAATAAAGGAGTTAGATAGTTAGTTGTCAAAGTTGGTGTCAAACAAGTTCATCATCCTTGGATGCAAGCATAAATGGTAATAAAAAATCAGGATAATTTATCCTGCAAGTGCATATTTTATTGCTCTGTATTTGATATTATGATATTCGCACGCATGTCATTAACTGTTTTATTATGGGCATCAGATCATAAATGTTTCTGAGCAAACGATGGTGAAACAAATCAACATTAGTTATCGTTGTACAATACATTGCTTGTTTTTCAGCTGCACTTTGACGATCAGCATCTGCTTAACAACGTACTGCGGCTACGAAACCATGAGATGGTGCAAGACCTGCGTAAGCTGCTCCGTCCCGTGGACAAAGACAGGCCAGTAGTTGTCCCTATCTGAGATCCGGATAAATAAACAGAGACACCTGTCAGCACGCAGTCTCGATACCGATTGACAACATGCGGCCGTCCAGTACCGCGAGCAGACGCTTACGACTTCGCTAACACAACAGTTCTAATTAAATTATTGCAATAGGTATGCACGACAAGTTTTTGCAAAATGAGGTGTCTGAAATACACATTCTGTGTATATTACTGCCACGAACATTGATTTATAAATTTATTCTCAAAGTTAAAGATCGAAGTCTCCAGTCTCAGCATGATTGTTCTTTAGCGTCATCAAGCTAGCTCGACCAATATTTAATTTCACCTATTTCTCCGGCGTCCCACATTGACCTACATGATCCAACTGTTGCACTTTTGCTCTTCTATGATTACGAAATTTCAGAATAATAGTTTTACTTTGCTAATATTTACAGTGACAGGGACATAACATATATTTATATAATTTACCACTCATTCGAGGGTGGTGAAAACTTTTTTCTTTTGATATAAGTTATGTATACAATTCAATTCAATTATCTTTTAACACCCGTTTTTTCACATGACTCCCTATTTTACAGGGACTGGGTTGTAAACCCCTTGCAAGTAAATGCGTTTTACTTTCCCATGCACAACGAAATATGTAAGTATGTCACCGTTGATAGGCTGCCATGTTATTAAGAACCGCTAAATAGTTTACAGATTACTTTTAGCTTTCAGCGTTCACTTTTAGCTTGCTAGGAAATCTATTTCTGACAATTTAAATCGAATTATCATGCAACTGAGAGACTGTTTCCTATTCAGCACGTGTTACACATATTTTCCCAATAAATGCATATATTTATGAATCGTAATGCTGAAGCCAATGGGAAAAAAACCGGAAGTCATAATGGACTCTACAAGACCCATAACACTTTTGCTATTTGATCATACCATATTTGTCGCAGTCGCCAACAGTCCCGTAATTATAATTTAATGGATGAGCGCCTGAAAAAAATGGACGAGCCGAACGCGAGTTCAATTAGAAATATTTGAGGCGCGAGTCCATTAAATATTTTATCTGGCGGCTGTTCACTACACCAAATATTGTATGATCCAATAACAAAAGTGTTATTGAATCCTTTAGATTCCATGATCACTTCCGTTTGTGTTTACCATATGCCTAGATATCCCTTTAACGTTAGCATGTGAGTGTGGTATAACGTTTCAGCTCTATGTTATTCAATCTCGGAAAACGTTTCTGCCTCGGGCCGAAATGTTTTCCGTAATCTCGTGCCAATAGTATAAAGAGTGAAAAAGTGACTGCATGAATTCGAGCTAGAAAAGAGTGAAAAGAGTGTATGAATTATAGAAGAGTGATTGTGCGAATTCTCTGATTTGTTTGCTTCAACTTCGTCTCCGAGGTTGAAACTTGAAACCTAAGTATTGTGGAAAATATGTCTTTGTTTGGTACCCAATCTCAGCGGCATATAGTTAATTTCATACCACACTTGGGCCGAAAAAAATATTTAGGACCTCGGTCCGTGCTTGAATTTTCCGCCCTCGACCTTCGGTCTCGAGTGAAATATTGATCTTGGATCTCGGTCCCAAATAATTATTTTCCCGGCCCCGTGTGTTTACTCGCCAACAACGCTAATCGCCAACTACGGCGCCTTACTGGTATTATTACGAGCGAGCGCGAAGCGCGGAGCGAGTCCTCATTGAATACCGGATTTTTATCATATATAAGCGGCGCGACCCGACCCGGCCGGCCCGGCCGCCAGACCGCGACGCCTGGTCAGAAGCTTATATCTTTTGAACCCGCATCATTGACAAAGCGTCTTCACCACTGATAGCCCCATGCAATGACATTTGATTATTTGACATGATTTCTCATGTGATGGCAGCATGCGCGTGACACGTGCCCTCGGTGTCAGAAAGATTATCCTGCTGTAGCTGATAAACGGCGTACTATAAAGCTAAAAATTGTGTGAGCTGAGAGACCACACCACTGGCAATGTTCACAGGTTAAAACTCTGGGTCCACACTGCCGGCGCACGTGCACCCCTGCCATCACGAAAAACCTACAGAATTCGTGTGCAATACCGACCGTATATCTCGCGCAACCAAAAGTCGCAAAGACCACGGGTCAAACTCAGAGCGTAGAGAAGAAACATCCGCCCGGCTGATCACTATGTGTCCATCAGCGGGGGCGCGTGGTACGCAAAAGTTACTGGCTTACAAGCGCAAATTCATAGTGTTATGACGTCTTCACAATTAAATCAGTGCTCAGCACCTATGGATGTGAAGCAAGAAACAAACAACCAATGTGATAGACCAAGTACCGTCTCAAAATGCATGAGAGAATTTAGTTTTAAGCAGTATTTCCACTGTTGAAGATCCGCCTGTAAAACATTGCATGCTGATTTATCAGATTTCCTTCATTACACCGCCGTTTAGCACAGAAACCAAAGAGTCGGCTAAGCGTAAAAAGAGCGCTGTAAAGCGCAATCTAAATTAATCTAATATCCAACCCAAAAATGTATTTTTGCCTACAAAAATGAAGCTTATAATTGCCAAATTTAAGAATAAACTGCTGTACAAAAACTTCTTTAGTTCAAAGTATCGATTTAGTTCGGATCTATTTGCACGGCAAACCAAACACATACCGAAAATATTAAAAGCATGCTTGCCACAAGACGAAACCTCCGTTGTGGTGAAAAATGAAGCGATTATTTGGACTCGCTCGTCCTTCGCCCGTTAAAAGGCGTCTTACTGGTTTATTCTTCATTGGCTTCAGCATTACGATCCATTTAAAAACATGCACATATTGTAAAATTTGTGTAAAACGTGCTGAATTGGAAACGGTCTCTCAGTTGGATGATCCAAACAATATTGAATGGATTATTATTATTTATATGTAGGCCACTGAGCCATCTTGCATAGGAAATTCTATTTAGGGACAAAGAGCGCGTGTAACTTTAATTAACATTTTCAAATGTAAAAAAATGAATGACGATGCCTAACGCGAAAGCTTGTTCCTTTTTGTTTCGCTTTTTTATATTAAAAAATACATAATTGCCATGTTAATGATCATCCCATTGTACTTATATTGAATGGACTCACGCCTACAAATATTTATTATTGAGCTCGCCTTCGGTTTGTCCAATAACTTTTCAGGCGCTCTTCCATTATATTATAATCGTAAAACAATGTTAACCTTTTTCTGGTGATATTAATTTATATGCTTAGCTGATTTAATGATTACCAATATTTGTAATCCCTTTTATATTTTAAATTATTTCACTTGTCAATTGTTTTGCCTGCAAATACCTCGTATTTTACGCTTTCTCTTCGAAAATCATCCAGCCAATCAGCAGATATAATTAAATGTGCAATGCAAGTTGTAATCAGTTTCTAATTGATTGTGATTGGTTCTCTGAAAATTGACTTAAGTGATTATAATAGTATGTATAATAATGTAAATAACGGGTGATGGTCGTGGTGCTTTAGATGCCGAATTATCGGATCTCGTTGGATTGATTGTTTTGCGTTGTTTGCATTTCAGTGTTTCCATTGGGCTTTCTACGGGAGCCTTTCTTTGGCTTGGACTATTTAACGTGAGTAAGCTCAGCATATGGCATACAGCTTCGTATGTCTTCGTATGTTTCGCATTTTTCACTGTGATACAGTTGTTTGATATTTCCCCAACAATACTTTTCTGCAAGTTAAAATATAATCTTGGAGAGGTATGACGTTACATAAGTGACTTATGAGTGATGAGGCTGCATGCAAAGACAGATCTAGGAATATAAATCATCGGAACATTTATTTTCTACAGCCGACAGTGTTGATTTTGTATAACATGCATCATGATTACATCCGCGGGATGTTTCAGGCTTGCCAATTTTGCTAATGTGGGCGTTGTCATCGGACATGAGCTGACACATGGATTTGACAACCATGGTAAGTTCCAATTGCTTACATTCTATATCGTAAACGAAATGTTGTTTAACCATATCGAGCAAACACGTATTCTTATATTTAATACCTACTAGTGTTTTAGTATATTCTAAATAAAATACCAATACTCCTGATGCTTATAAACCAAGTTCGTTTAATATGTGTCTAAATTAACGTCACTTGTGGAAACTTTCCAGGCCGACGTCACAATTGGGGAGGAAACGTCACCAATTGGTGGTCGGAAAAGCTGCTGACCGATTTTACTAAACGCGCTATGTGCATTGTCAAACAATACTCCAAGTTTAAACTGGACGTCGTCGGTAAAAACGTGAGTACTTCCTGATAATACGAACGAGGGTACCACTTAAAGCTGTGCGACTGGCTGAACGACTTAACCCTGTTATTGGCAGGCTCCTAGTGGCCACCACTATAAGTGGCAGGGGTGGGGGTCGAAAACGCTCCCTTGAGATATCGCGACCTAACATCCGATTTTCAAAAAATCAAACGGAAGTTGATCCCCCTCAATATGATCCACATTAAAAAATCAAAATTATTGAATAGGGGGTAACAGGGAGGAAAAAACAAAATTGTATAGGTATTTTTTATCCATCACAGCTGCCAGGTCATTTTACTGATTTTAACGCAAGTAACGGGGATCAATAGAGATTGAATCGATAATTGACATGGCAGTGTTTGTACATTCCAAAATCATAGGCGTTTGCAGGTCACTAAATATGGGGGGGGGGTGAAAATATAGTGTACATTTTTGTGTTTTTGTTTTGTAATAATTGAAACGGTAAATCATTGTGATATCAGCCAAAATAGTTATTAGGCACATTTTATCCATATGTAGACCGCCTCCAACTCACAGACCGGGTCCATCAGGACTTATATTGCAGCGTTGGTCCGGCCGCAACCAGCCGCACCGGTCACCAATACAAATACCTCTGCCCGTCCTTGGCCCGCGCTCCCGACCTCGGTGAGGTCACGTGGTCTACACGTCACCGCGCCCGAGGCACCACGGCCGGCCGCGCCGGTCACCAAGACCGATACGGGAGAGGACGATACAATAACAAACATACCTACTACACTCTTCCTTCTCGTAAATCGAACAATAGTACATGAACAGAACTATTAATAAATATCTAATAACATTACTGATACCGTCCACCGTAACACGAACCCCAGCGATAGTTCTTTACCACTGTAGGACCACCACCACATAACACCGGTGTCCGGCAGCGATCAAGCGCGAATATCACGGTGAGACTCTGGACCACGCGCAGCGAGCAGCCACGGCCAGGCAGAGGTCGCCAGCGGTACAGACGAAGGTTCGCGAGCAGGCTGTCAACTACGGTCAGATGGTCAGACTCTGACTCGCAGCCCCGACTATCCGTGCAGGGAATCGGCTGCACCATCAGCCAGGGCACTGCAATTAGAGATACCGGCAAATAACCAGTCACTCAGCTAGTGACATGACCCACAGTCTATGGCAAATAGCGGTCGGGTGGTTTACGCTCCCTAGTCGAGCGCCGCTACAAATCACCAGGGAGGTAGGTCCACGAGAGACTCGGCAGCAGCCGCGTCGGTATCAGAGTCCACCGGCGACATACTCTGGGCTCCGTCACAGACAGCACCAGCACCCGGGCGCATACCATCGGCCCGCTCAGAGACTGCACCAACAGCACTTTTCTGCGAAGTCAGACCGACTTCAGACAGGGTTACTACTGGACTGTCAACGGGAGCAGCACATACAGGCTCACCACCAGCTACCAGCTCATCAGAGACAACAACCACTTCGTGTGGGGCGGCAACAGAAGTATAAGCATCCGTTTCAGCACTCGGGACAGATGACACACTTGGGACAGACACCATGTCGGACATTGGACCACCATCAGCCAAAACAGACACGTCTGGCACATAATACGTATTGTATTGTATTGTAAAAATCACGAACAATCCACACGAATGTGGTTTTTACAGTTCTGAGTCATAACAAGTAAACATGGATTAAGACATGAATAGTAACATGCGCACATATGATCAAACACGTTCACACCGAAATCGAAACAAAATCAGACGTTTGCTGACAGAAGTCAACGCTTCAGCTGTCCCTTAAATTGTCTGACAGACATATCGTTGAACTCGTGTGGCAGCTCGTTCATACCACGAGCAGCACGGTAGGCNTCAGGACGGTCGAATCCGACTCGCAGCCCCGACTATCCGTTCAGGGGATCGGCTGCACATCAGCCTGTACCAGGCACTGCAATAGAGATAGGGTAAATAACCAGCACTAACTAGTACATGACCCCACAGTCTATGTACATAGCGGTCGGGTGGTTACGCTCCCTAGTCGAACGCCGCTGCACATCACCAGGGAGATCCACGAGAGATCGGGCAGCCAGCCGCGTCGGTATCATGAGTCCACGGCAGACATACTCTGGGCTCCACCACAGACAGCACCAGCACCCGGGCGCATACCACGGCCCGCTCAGAGACTGCACCAACAGCACTTTGCTGCGAAGTCAGGCCGACTTCAGACAGGGTTACTACTGGACTGTCAACGAGAGCAGCACATACAGGCTCACCACCAGCTACCAGCTCACCAGAGACAGCAACGGGAGCAGCACATACAGGCTCACCACCAGCTACCAGCTACACCAGCAGACAGCAACCCACTTCGTGTGGGCGCAACAGAAGCATAAGCATCCGTTCACCGCCCGGGACAGATGACAACACTCGGACAGACACCATGTCGGACATTGGACCACCATCAGCCAAAACAGACACATCTGGCACATAATACGTCTCAGGCTGGTCTGACTGGGCGGAACCGAGTTGCTCAGCGGGTTCAGCACACACATCAGGGACATGACCTGCACGAGCCCCGACAGACACATCGGAATCAGTATCATCCAACTGCGATACATTCGCTGCAGAGGAATATCGGGGCTTTAGCCGATTGTGATGCACCAAAATCGTTTTACTAGTACCCTCGATCGCACCCTGTAGTAGTTACCTACCTTCCGCAGCATTGGCCAGCCTTCCATGCCTTTAGACTTGAATACTGGCCAGGCAGGCACTACTGCCTTATGCAGTATACCATGTCATCGGTTGAAATGAGAAACTCGTTCAAACTTACCTTCATACGCCCGTTTGTTGCGAGCCGTGCCTGCGATCCGATGTAGAGATGGCAAATCTATGCGCCTGCCGCAGGCTTGCACACAAACTGTCAACATAGTCTGCTACCGAGCGACTTCTAGTCGCCACCGGGGCACTCATGGTCAATTCCGCTGGAAGTTTCGGCTCACGGGCGAACATAAGATAATAGGGAGAGTAACCCAGTGACGAATGAATCTGAGCGCGGTAGCCTAGCATCAGTAGAGGCAAATGAACATCCCATTCAGTGTGATTCTCGCNTTAGCGCTGCAGAATCTTACGCACAAAGTGGGTGACCCTATTCCTTCACCATTGCGACCATGACCAAGTGCGCGCACTTTGCTGTGAACATTGTAACCATTGCGTGAAGGTTACCTTCAGGCTTCAAGCGACATGCACATTTTCCTTCATGTGGTGTTTCCCGACGAACTGGCAAAAGCATTGATGAGTCGGGGGGCTTCCGTTCTGAAGATCTCGGATAAATTTATACCGAGCCGAGATCACGGGCGAGACACTATGCACTGGGCAGGGAGGGGTGTTGATGGAGGTGGCGCAGGGCATTGTTGTTGGGGGGCATGCAGAGGGGAGGGGGTGATGTAACGGAAGGGGTTGGCCAAAAAACTAGCCCAAAAACGCGCCAAAACACTGGCCCGGGCCGCTCAAAATCGTCGATTCTTATTAGCTGCACAGAGCATACCACACCAACGTCATTACTACGTCATTGCCTTTTTGTTTCCCCCCTCCCGGCTAGCCAATTGGCCATTGCCGAGGAAAGGTAAATTTACTGGCATTTCATTTTGTTGGCAAGTCTCGAGCGTTTGTGAGCTTGGAGCCTCCGTTCCAAAGATCCCGGATAAATTTATTCACAGCCGAGACCGCGCACGGCGGCACTCGATTTTCATCGCAAGTTTCGCGTGGATGTGACTTAAGCAAGGAACCATGGCGGTTCCATTCTAAAGAAATTCGTTAAAGCAAAGCAGAGAGATTATACAGCTGATAAAGCACAGTTTCTATTGAATCTTCAGCAAGTGTTCAGAATCTATAACATAAATACAGCTGCTAAAGCAGAGTTTCTAGAGAATCTTCAGAAAGTGTTCACACCATCTGGCAAGTGTTCAGATCAAACCAATTTCCATCAATCTATATGAGCTCGCAGCAAGGCCCTAGTACCAGAATCTGTTTGCTGAAGACTGAAGTGCGGCTGCTTGATTTGGATTTGTGCATGGCTTTATATTTTTTATAATCATTTTCGATGAGTTTCGAAGAAATAGTAATTTGCAGATATTGTGATATTAACTCTTCTCCTAATTCTCTTAGTTATTATGACTCATTTTGCGTTTTGTGTTCGTGTTCGTGACCATCTTGGCACTTTTTGCACCTCTGAGCGTCTTGAAACCTAGTGACTTTTCACAAAACTGAGTTTCGCGTATTAGGTACTAAGAAACTGTCTATATTTATTTTAAAAAGGGGCAACGGGGGAAAAAACTGCAAAAATTAAATGCATTTGTGTTCCAATACAACTTCCATTTTTATCTACCGACCTTACCACAATTAAAAGGAATCGAAAGATATTGAGTAGGATATTTATATATGATGATGACTTTTGAAAAGGCAAACATATAGGCATGTGTAGGTCGCTAAATTCGGGTATCAAGTAAATGTATAATTTAACCGTTTTTTAATTAAAGGGTTTTTCTAAATAAAGTAATTTTTACGTCAGACAAAACAGATACTAGGCATATTTTTGCCATAGGCGATACCAGGTTACCGAAAAAGGGAGGTCAAATATAACAATGATAACTGCAGTCATGCTGCTACCAAGCCATGCTGCTAAAATAAGCTGCCGACCATAGATAGTTCCGTTTTGCATGTTTTACTTCATCATAGGTGTATCAAGGATCCAAATTGAGGAGGAACAAGACCTTTTGGTGGGAATGTTTCCAGCTATGACAATACTAAAAAGTCAATCGTGACTATTTCACTCGCAACTTTAATTACAATAATTACCCACTTTTTACCATACCTTGACATGCTTATTATCATTTTATGTTTCAAGGAGGACCCTCTGGTGCGTTTTTCACCAGAATACTGCAGTATGCTTTGCCATTCATGATTCAGGGCTCATGCATCTTAGTTCCCTTGCAGTAACCCCTTTTTCGATTCCTGAGTGTGCCTTTGCATAAAATGACTTAATCCCCTTTCCTGGCTTTATATGTGCATCATGTATTCTGAACTAACTGTTCATTGAGCCGTAATCGCTGGCATCTTGCAATCACCATGCTAGTACCTAAACCCCCTTTTATGTGCCTGAACACATCCCTGAAACTATATATGTAAAACATTATGCAAATAATACAATACAAACTAACTTAAGCATTTGCATACCTATAGTTACATGCACTTAACATAGCTGTATTGACTGCCAGCTAAGCGTTTCATACTTCTTGGAAACCTCCCCGGTCCCCTTTTCAAGTACCTAAGACCGACTCTACCGTGGCAAAATTATTGCATAACATAAGCATCAACTAATTTGAATTAAATTAAATCACCGATATCCTATGTAGCTCCTTCATACATGAGGCAGTTAAGGAGAAGCAGTGCAAACACATCTCCGTATTATCGCCAAATGTCGCGGAAAAAAATCGTCACAACACTGAGCCTAGAACCGCCTATGATGAGATCAGGAACTCAAAATCTTTACTGCAGATGTGACAAAAACTTCAGAAGCTCAAAAAATGCATGAGCCTACTTCCAGTCGTTCTGGAGATATCCGAGGAAAACATGAAGGGTGGGCAGAATCTGCCCCCTACCACTAATAGGGTTAAAGGGAGTGTGCCTACTCTTTTTGAAATGTCAAATATATTTTTATTACGGTAAGAAGCTATTGGTTTGATCATTGGTTACGTAAAATTCACGTATGGAGCCCCTTTAGTTGAATTTTTACTTATATTCTGTTTTGCATTTGTTTTGTTTAAAAACTCATAAACGATCGTCACTATAAACAGAGTAACGAAGATGTTGCCTATAATCAGGGGTGGTAAAGTGTTCTGTCCTTGTGGACAAGGTTGGGGACAAAATGTTCATTCTGATGAGGTACCCGGGGGCAAAATGACAGTAAGAATAATTACTATTTTTATTTGAAACCAAGTGATAATCCTTATAAAATTATGTTTGTCAAAATCAAATCAGATGTATTCTTCATCACGTTATCATAATCACGTCAGTCGGTATGTAATGAACACTTTCATTTTTTACTTAGCAGTTGCGTTTCAGCTCTTGATTTCCAATGATTTAATTTCACCAGTTTTTCCGACGAAAAAATGAAGGTATACCCCGGCCCCGTACCCGTCCCAGACCTCGTCTGGAACTTGTGTATTTTAGTTATAGGTTTTTACTGACGGTCAGAGGATCTTAAGTGTTTTACCAGCGACCACTCAGTGTCTCACGTGCCTTTATGCGTAAGGCATCCTCCATCACGGAGAAATATAACGGAAGTAATAGTAAAGATAGCAGCGTCTGTATTTCCGCACTGGAAAAACCAGTCACAATTGTCATGTCTGACAACTCCTGAACAAGCACACAGGAATGCGGGGGGGGGGGGGCAAGAGGGGTCAGCTCCGCCCAAACTTTATCAAATTTCATATTTATGCCTATGGGTTGCATGGCAAAAATTTACTTTAGAATGCTCCAGCCGCCCGCCAAACTTTCGAGAGGTTCCGCGCGCCACCTGCGCGCTAAATGTCAACGTGCCTTTATGCATAGGGAACCTCCAAAATGATCCTAGCTTAGCTGACTGGGGTCATTTTTTCACGTGCAACTTTTGGTCGGGGCCACTCAAAGCAATTTTACCACCCCTGCCTATAATGGCGCACCAAATACGTAAACAAGCCTTTACGAGCAATGTATGGGTTTGTTTATAGTTATCAAGGCTCTGTTCGGCAGCTGTTATCAGTGCTCACGAGGTTGTTTTCTATGGGCAAAAGCTAACAATTTATGCTAGCGCGTTGTAATTTAAAAGAGCAATACTTCTCTAGTAGCGAAAGCTCCCTGGCGACTAGGATAATTAAGTACTTCCAGTATGTGGTTGGTGACTTTGAAAATATCTCAGCAACTAAAGCGAATCTGGGGAAATTAAGTCATATGGCTAAAATTCAGAAAAATATGTGTCCTACTACAGACTTAGTGTCAAAAACTTCAACATGAACCAATGTGATAGGCACACTCCCTTTAAGAGTTGAACACCGCCCCCCCCTCATGTTTTAATAAGTAAACGAAAAAACGGCGGCGCGTAAGCGCGCCAAATTTGGCATAATATTCACTGATTCTTTCCGGGACATTTTTGAGAAAATTCAGTTCCGGTGTCCAGGTAGGTCAAGTCACCAGGTTCAGGTCAAGTGCCCTACCTACGAATACGTTTGGCGTCGTCCAGACTACAGTTTCTAAGAGATCGATATCAAAACCTTTTTAGGATTACAATTAGTCATTAGTATTAAAAAATGTATATCTTCGGATTTTTTGTAATCGGTGACCTTGGTCGGGGTCAATTTTGCGATCTCCCCATTATAAGTCAATGGATGAAATAATCAAATGCTTTCATTGTCGACTTGAATATCAGTCCATTTCCTTCTGGATGATGTTTCATATGATATTTGTTCTATGATCCAAGTGCAGGTTTTCTCAGGGAACATTACGGGATAAAAATCTGAGGTCATCCGAGGTCCACCCAACACATTTTTCGTCAATAACTCTGGCCCTAAATGAAGATAGAGAACTGCAACTTACACCAGTTGTTTGTCTCGTTAGGACATCTATGATATGTACAAACATGACCTACTCTGTGGTCACCACAACTGAAACCTTGACCTGAGGTCATTTTTTTAACGTTGAATTAACCTGATGAAATTGTAAAGTATTTAAAGCGCCTTGGGACGAGAACAAACACGATGGCGTAAACAGTATGGCGTTATCTTTGTTGAAGAAGTTATTCATATATATTTTTTCTTTCAAAATCAGTTTTTTTTTACTTTAATGACCTCATATGAGCCTAAAATATTGATTGAAGGTCAATTTTGAGGACATAATTGCGATTGCAAATTTTAATTGGTCTAGCGGGTTGTCTTTAACGTTTTCTTTTCTAGATAAGCATAGTTTCCGAGATATTTAGGGGTTTTCCTGGAGCAATGTCTAAAACTATGAAAATCTTGACCTTGATGACCTTCTGGTGACACTGAGTTTTGAACGTGAGCGAAAAAAGTATGAAATAGTTTCGAAATTGATTTTTGATACGGTTCGAACAGTGTCTTTTTTTTTTGGTCCTACGTGCCATGGGAGCCGAGTTAGAGGGGGGGGGGTTCAACACCCACCCACCCCCCCAGTCTGGCGAAGGAAATGCAGAGGCCCAGTGGGGCGCGGGTTAACACCATTTAGCGTATGCATCTCACCTAACACTGTTACGCGGGAAAGATGTCTCATATAACACCGTATAACCAGGGGAGACATTTTCTGAAAATTATTGGCGGCCATTGCTAACTTTATAGATTATAATACGCGACCTAAGTGTGACGTCAAAAAAGTAGCATGGCATACTCAGCTGACGACGTAGTGTTAAAGGCATAGGCCGTAAGTTGTTCCTTCAATTCACGGAAAACGACTTTAGTTCTTAGTTATGTGAGATACATCACGTTATAGAAGGACATTTGCTCTATTTCTTGAAATAATAAAAAGGTAGACTTATTGCAAGAATGAAGCGAAATTAAGCTAAGAAAGAACACGATACGTTTTTGGCGCACTTAGGACAACATATTTCCTCATATAACATTTAAAATTGCAACCATTACTGCGTCTTCAAATGACGTCATATCACGTATTTCTGTTAATTTGTTCACTCTTCATTTTTTTTTTATCACCCAATTTACTTAGATATAGCTCAAATAAATATAAAAAGTCAATACAATTTCTTATTTATGCTTCCAGGAAAATGCTGACAATTATGACGTATGAGTATCACTCTAACACGATTTACGAAGCAGCGTTAGCTAAAAACTAGCTTTAAATCTTCTTAATAAATGATAAGAAATAGCCTGATACCCTTTTATGGCCTCTCTATGCTAAGCTAAACTTTCATTTAACGGGATAAACGACTTACTTTTTGTGTCCTATGTCCTTTAACACTACGGAGTCAGCTGAGTATGCCACGCCGTCAGCTGATTATATCAAATGACGTCCCGACTTAGGTTGCGTATTATATTCGTATGATGCAACGTCGTAGGCCTAATGTTTAAAAAATGGGGGATTCATCCCCCCTTCGCCCAAAGAAGACAAGTCGATCCCAGTGCGTATAACACATAACTTCACTTCACTTATAATACTGAATACCATGAAGTCACCTCATATAACATCATATCAGTTGGGAAATCGTCGCATATATCACCATGTAACGTGCGAATTCACCTCCTACAACACCGCATAACATGTGACTTCACCTCTCACCTGGCACAGTGACGGTAATCACATGCGGTGTGAAGTGAAACCTGGGCGTGGGCACCTCAAAGGGCCCTCTGGGCGGGGGTCCTGCGTTCGTAGCTCTGATGGTGTGGCGCTGCTCCAGTCGCTGGTAGCCAAGACCGTTGACGATGACGTACACCCAGTAATAGATGACGTCACCCGTCTGCCACGCATGGCTGTCGGGAGTATGACGTCAATACGGGCAGCTGCCGGGAGTATGACATCTAGGGTAGCTATTTGAAATATAACGTCATCACGGAAAGGTAACGCAAGTATGACGTCATCTCAATAAGCTGTCGGAATTATGAAGTCACCATGGGTAGCTGCCGAAAATTGACAGGCAAAAAACGATATTTTCAGGGTGGATAAAATATTGTACTTAACAATTAGATAATCTCCCAAATACAAGCCAATGAGAGCGATTAAATCGCTTTCAAATACAGATAACAAAATACATATACATGCAAATATACTTAAAAAACAGCATGATTATCTTCACGAGAAGAATTCGTCAGAGTAAAACCTGTGCATTATTACCCCAACGAGCCCATACAAGGAAGCTACAAACGACGTCACTCATTTTTTAAACTATGTATAACATTAATTGTTTATATAAACTACTTCCAAAAGAGAGCAATACAAATCAGTCAATATAAAAAACGAAGACATTAAAACACGATGGA
The DNA here is from genome assembly GCA_014673585.1 of Semibalanus balanoides. Taxonomy (NCBI): domain Eukaryota; kingdom Metazoa; phylum Arthropoda; class Thecostraca; order Balanomorpha; family Balanidae; genus Semibalanus; species Semibalanus balanoides. Next base: position 40,190 of record VOPJ01008680.1, on the reverse strand, counting down.
GACAGGTAGAAAAATTACAGAAAGTTCATCAGTAAGTCCGGTTTTACACGATAAGGGGCAGGACTAGCTGAACTGACTGCACAGAGGTGTGGAAAGGTGGCTGAACTGACTGTTCAGAGGTATGAAAGCACTGGCTCACCTTGCTGCACAGCAGTGTGGAAGGGCTGGCTGAACCATGGATGAGAAATAC